>PVHP010032359.1:0-20361 GCA_004024765.1 Zapus hudsonius | reverse complement strand
TTAAAAAAAAAAAAAAAAAAAAAAGTGCTTATGGCCGGGCATGGTGGCGCACACCTTTAATTCCAGCACTCGGGAGGCAGAGGTAGGAGGATCGCCGTGAGTTTGAGGCCACCCTGAGACTACATAGTGAATTCTAGGTCAGCCTGGGCTAGAATGAGACCCTACTTCGAAAAAAAAAAAGTGCTTATGGTGAGGAAATGACTTAATGGGCAAACGTGCTTGCTAAAAGAACTCAAAACCCAGCCTCAAAAACAAGGTGGAAAGCAAGGAGCAGCACTTGAGGTTGTCCTCTGACCCTGCTGTGGCATGGGTGCCTGCACTCATACACATGAACATGCACTCACACACGAGTGTAATTTTTAAAAAGTGAGTTTGTGAGAAGCTGGGCATAGTGGAGCAGGGAGATCAGGAGTTCAAAGTCATCCTTGGATACATGGAGAGTAGCACCTAGAAGGAACATTTAAAAGCACATTCTACCTGGGTGTGGTGGTGAAAGCTTTTAATCCCAGCACTCAGGAGACAGAGGTAGGTGGATCTCTGTGAGTTCGAGGCCAGCCTGGCACAACTAACTCTATCATCCCCCAGCACCCACATAAAGCCAGATACACAAAGTGGTGCATGCATCTGGAATTTATTTGCAGTACCTGGAGGCCCTAGTGTGACCATTCTCTCTCTCTCTGTTTGCAAGTAAATAAAATATTTTAAAAAACAACAGGGTCTCACCCTGTCAAAACCTTAGAACTAGAGCTCCAGAGTACTCCAAAGAGGAGAAAGGAAGACAACTGGGCCAAAGAAGGCTCCTAATAGCAACCAGCAGAAAAGCACTGGCAGTAAGGCAAGGAAGTTAAAAGAAAAAAAGGAAAGAGGAAAGAAGAAAGAAGAAAGAAAGAAAGAAAGAGAAAGAAAGAAAGAAAGAAAGAAAGAAGCCAGTCTCTCACAGAGATGCTGGAAGGAAGCTAGCAATATGAGGACAAGGTAGCACACGTGGCTGATAAGGACCCTCCCACGGCTAAACCTGCCTGGTCAAGTACCCAAGAAAAATGCCACCAACATACCTATTCCTGATGCCATTTATATGCTGGATCTTGACCCCAGAAGCGTGCTACCTGCCCTGTCCCAAGTTCTTGTTTTCAAAGACAGTTTTGGAGTGAGCTGTCAGTTATTTTTCTAGACCTCTAAGGAAGACATGTAAGTTTTCTCAGCTCTAACTTGAAGGCAGGTTTCATGAACTGCCATTCTTGGGAGAAAACAAGGTACAAATGGGAATGTCTCTGATCTAAAGAACAGTACGTACAGACTCACTCTAACTTTTCCCTGAGTGGTGTGACTTCAAGAACATTCTTTTTAAAATCCCTCCATGCTAGCAAAACAGCAAGGACACACACTGTATCTACTTTATCCAATGATATCCAGCACAATGAATAATATGGGCTGAATTGTGGGTCTCCTCCACTTATGTTTTAGTCTTAATACCCAATACCTTGGAATATGGCTGGGCAACGTTAACTGAACCCTGATCTAATAGACTGATATCCTTCTAAGAAAAGATCTGGACACAGACACAAAGGGAAGACCATGTGGAGAGAAGAGAGCAGTCTACAATCCACAGAAAGAGGCCTCCAAAACAGCCACCATTCCAAAGCCTTGATGATGTTTCTGTTGCATAAACTGTCCTCTCTGTGATACTTCACTACACAGCCCTAAACACAGAAAGAAAGAAAAAATACATGGAAGGGCCACAAACCAAGAAACACAACTGTGCTACGACATCTGCATTAGGAAAGGAAGAGAATCTACAAATGATGCCAGACATGGTGGCACACACCTTTAAAACATCTGATGAAAGCAAGTAATCTCAAAGCTGCTTGGAAACTCACTGGCAAAAAGATGGGTGTGAAGTGATCCCAGCACTCTGAATACCGAAGCAAGAGGATTACAAATTTGAGGCCAGCCTGAGACTTTGTCACAAAACAAAACAAAATCCAAACGAAGAGGGAAAAATAAAAAAGAGAAGAGTCTGAAAAGATGGCTCAGCAGTTAAAGGTGCTGTCTGCAAAGCCTGCCAGTCCAGGTTCAATTCTCCAATCCCCATGTAAAGCCAGATGCAAAAAGTGTGGCACATGTGCCTGGATTTATTTGCAGCAGCAGGAAGCCCTGGCATGCTTCTCTCTTTCTCCTCACAAATAAAAATATTTTTAAAAAGAAGAGATGATAAGGCATCATCCTTTTATCTTAATCCATTCTCCAACACCTATTCAAGTATATAAAGTGCCAACTCATGAGGCAGAGAGGCACCAAAGACAATGGTGGAGGGGTCCTGAAGTTGGTCCTAGCTTGAATTCTTACTAGTGTTCAACTAAATTTGCCTGACCTGGAAGAATGGCAAACCATCAGGAGTGAATATATACCAGGCCCTCATTCATTATAACCTCTCAAAGAAGTGAACTAGTTTCAGCAACTCTGTGAAAAGTCACAACTGTTGACTGAAAAATACCAGGTTTGAAAAATAAATCATTTTGTGGGATCCAACAAGCTGATCCTAAAACAAATGGAAATGACCCAGTACAGTCAAAACAATTGGGGGGAGGGCTGGAGAGATGGCTCAGGGGTTAAGGCACTTGCCTCCAGTGCCTAACGCCCTGGGTTCAATTCCCCAGGACCCACATAGGCCAGACCCACAAGGTGGCGGCCCTGGTGCGCTCTCTCTCTCTCTCTCTCTCTCTCTCTCTCTGCTTGAAAATGAATAAATAAAAATTTAAAAAAAACAATTGGGGGGAGACACTAAAGTAGACTTAAAACTCACCCACCAAATTCTTCACCAGGGAACTTTGTGGAAGAGGGGGCAGAAAGACTGAAAGAGCCATGGTGGGGGGAATATCCAGAGGCATTGCCACCCCCCACCAATAACTGACTTCTGCTCACACAACACACAGCCCTCAACCCCATGGAACATACCAGCAATCCCACTGAGGAGGGCTCTCAGTGGAATGGGAGCAAGGAAGAGAGAAATGTTGGTGCCAACACATGACTTGTTCATATACATTTTCTACTTAATTAAAAAAAAAATAGGGGAGGGGAGACAAAGATACAGGGATGGGGGAAAGAGGAACAAAATTGGAAAATGTACTCTACCCAATTTCAAAACTTAATATAAAGTTACAAATGACCAAGATAACGGAAGACATAAACTGAAATTTCAGAGTCAGTTAGGTTTTTTGTTTTGTTTTTCAAGGTAGCTGACCTGGAATTCACTATATAGTCTTCAGGGTGTCCTAGAACTTACAGCAATCCTACATCTGCCTCTTGAGCGCTGATTTGTCAAGAGAACTCAGTGGGGTGAAGATGGTCTTGTCAACAAACTGTGCTATATAATGGTGCTATAGAACAGAATAGAAAAGGAAAAAAAAAGGTCCTTCACATTTTACCCAAATATTAACTCAAAATGCAAAACAGATTTATATACAAGCTAAAACGATCTTTCCTTTCGATCTTACTGAGAATCTAAAGTTGCTTTCTAAAAAATGCCTTAACTTGGTGTGGTAGTACACACCTATAATCCCAGCACTGGAGAGGCTGAAGTAGGAGGATTGTCATGCATTTGAGGCCAGCCTGGACTACAGATTGAGTTCTATGGTCAGCCTGGAATAGAGTGAGACCCTGCCTTAAAACAACATCAAAACATTATCTTAATGCTAGGTGCAATGGCACATGCCTATAATCCCAGAATTTGGGAGGCAGCATCAGGAGGATTACCTGAAGTTTGAGACCATCCAAAGCTACACAGTGAAACACTATGTCAAAGGAGGGGAAATGTCTTAAGAAAACCAAAGCTGGAGTTGTAATTTAGTGAAAGAGCTTGCTCTACTGATTTTACAAATGATAGCACTCAAAAGCAGTGTGTCCTGGGGGCTAGAGAGATGGCATAGCCATTAAAGGTGCTTGCCTGCAAAGTCTGGGATCAATTCTCCAATACCCACATAAAGATAGATGCACAAAGTGGCGCATATGTCTGGAGTTCATTTGTAGTGTCAAGAGGCCATGGCAGCCCATACTCTGGCTCTTTCATCTTCTCTTTCAAATGAATATTTTAAAAAAATTCTTTCAGCCTTAAAACAAAAATCAGTCCTGGTGCAGGGGAGGTGTTTTGTTGTGGTCCTGGGGTTCTCAGACATGCTAAGTGACTCACCCACTAAGCAAGCTCAAAGTGGGGACTCAGTCTCACACAGGGGAACACCGTGTCTCACTGGCCAGAGGCAGACTGCTGACCTCGTGGGAACAAGCTTAGAAGAGCACACCCACAACTGTCCCAAGAGCATCTGGAGTGGGCTCAAGGTAGATCATGCATCCATCTTACAGGCTCACCCAAATGGAGGAAGTTTCACCATGTCACAAACTTCTGAGGCTGGGTCCTAACAGAATCATAACTTCTGCCTTAAACTGCTTAGAATGCTTACTCTTAGAATCCAAACCAGCCATGTAGAGACAAAACCACAGGAGAGAGGTCCATGCCTCCTGGCCATGCCAGCCAAGGAGACAGACACGTGAGTAAAGTCATCTTAGATGCTCTAGTTGCAGTTGCTATCTGACTCAGGAAACATCCCAGATGCTGCCATAGAGAACCACCAGCTGACTGAGCCCTGCCTGAGTTCCTGAGTCATAGAATTATTATGGCTGTGGTTGTTAAGTCATTACAGTTTTTGTTTGGTTGGTCTTTGATTTTCGGCTCTCTAGCCCATGCTGACCTGGAACTCACTCTGTAGCCCCAGGCTGGCCTTGAACACAAGTTGATCCTTATACCTCAGCCTCCCAGTGCTGGGATTAAAGGCATGTACCATCATACCCAGCAGCTAAGTCATTAAGTTTTGAAGCAGATTTTGTTATCAACCAACAAACAACAAGAAAGGGTTTTGAGTCTGTGATTAAATTTTCTTCTCAGTAAAGTCATATGGACATGGATCCTAAAATCCAGCAATAGGACAGGAAAATAGGTTTCAAGTCTGCTCTCAAACCTTCTTCTCAGTGAATGTGTGAACTTAGAGCTTGAAACCCATCTACCAAGTGGTAGAAAATAAGAAAATAAGGGTTCATGTGCCAGATCAAATTCACTTTCTTATCATAGACATTTCATCTGTCAACAAAAGATTTTGTGGCTTCTCAAAAATTTTTAAAGACATTTATTATTTATTTATGAGACAGAGAGAGAGAGAGAAGCAGATAGAGAATGGGTACACTAGGGCCTCTAGCCACTGCAAACAAGCTCCAGATGCATGTACCACCATTTGCATGTGGGTACCGGTAAACTGAACTTAGGATCTTAGGCTTTGCAGGCAAGCCCCTTAACCATTGAGCCATCTCTCCAGCCCACTCAAATTTTATATTAAAAAAAAAAAACGTAAAACATCTCAATGCAGCTTCAAATATATAAGTTTCTTTATGAAAAAGGAAGAGGTGATTACAGAGATGCACAAAATGACCAAGTTACCAAGAATAAGTGACTAGTTTGTGCTCAGCCCTAAATATGGCATCTAATTCACCCTGTTTAAGGCTCAGGGAACCTAGTAGAAGAGGAGTCAGAAAGAATGTAAAAGAAAGATGATGGGAGGGGGCTGCAGAATGCTGTCTTCTAGATACAAGTATGCTGCACTCATGGTAGATGAGGTTTCTTGTACATGACTAAGCCTGTCAGTATCCCATCATAGAGGAGGGAGCAGACCATGAGACCTCACAGCTCCCAGCAGAGTAAACTGAGAAAACTGATGATTGCTGGGAGATAGGGAGTCATGTCCTTTAGGGGGTGGCCACTGGAGGATTACCCATTCTCCAGTAAGTAGCTTCCACTCATGATTATGCAAGCAACCCTAAATCAGTGAATCACAAAATAAATAAGGATGGTGTCTGGTGTAAGAAGAAGGGTTTTAATGGGAGGGGGAAAGGGAAGAGAGAGGGTGAGGGGATCAAAATGCATTGTATAACTGAAATGACTGAAAGTAAAAATTTAGAGCATCTCAAATTTATATTGAAAAAGCAAGTTCCATGAGTGTTTCCTGTCCTTTCCAAAGGCCATGCTGACTAAAATCAGTGTCTGAGTGAGATGCTCCTGACTCACTACTCTTTTTCCTCTAAGCATATTCTACCCAGATTCAGTAGCCAAGTTTTTTTTTTGTTTTTGTTTTTTTTTTTGTTTGTTTGTTTTAATCAACGGCTCTCTGATTGGCTAAGGGATCTGCTCAATAGCAAGGAATCTTTAGCTGGAACTGGGATCCTAGGGGAAAGCCCTCTTTAGCCACAGGCCTACATAGATGCTACACCCAATAGAATCTTGCCAAATTAACAATGTTTGTCCCATTTAATCTATACTGAACTCATTCTCCAGTGGAAATTCTGTATTTTTAAGAAGGCAGCGGGAACCCTGGACAACTCAATTCCACCAGCAAGACCTGAGATGATGGCTGACTCCCAGGCAGGAGATGAATCACCTCTAACACATGATTTAGGTCCCAAATGAAACCATAAAGGAAGTGGTAAGATGAGCAAGAGAGCTACCACCACAGCCAAGTCAGACAACCTGTGCAAGGGTAAATGGAGAGTCACTGAGGATATTCAAAATAGCCCAAAGCAGAAACCCAGACTCTTAAGAGCTCAACAGTAAAGCAGATTTAAAACTCACCCACCATGGCTCAGGGAAATTTGCAGGGAGCAAAAATAAAGAGCCATGGGGGAATGGGGAGGGATATCAAGAGGCATTGCATCCCTTAAAAAAAAATCATTTGTGGTTGTAAACTCCAGCTGACAAATGCTTTCATCTGAACAAGTTTCTGAGATTTTTTTTTTTTTTTGTAGATTTTCAGTGAATCACATTAAAGTTCAGTCTTTTATTAAAAAAAGAATTGGCGGTCCCCGTACGGGCCACCAAAAAAAAAAAAAAAAAAGAATTGGCGGGAAAGGGAAATGTGAGGGGTGGTATGAAGAAGTGCAAAGACTAAGACATCAAAACTAAGAATCTGAAGGCTGCCTTGTTTAACAAAGAAAACAAGGCACAAGAATGACATTACACATACCAACCTATCAATGTGATCCCTTTTTTTTTTTTTTTTTGGTTTTTCGAGGCAGGGTCTCCCTCTAGCCCAGGCTGACCTGGAATTCACTATGTAGTCTCAGGGTGGCCTTGAACTCACAATGATCCTCCTACTGGATTAAAGGTGTGCGCCACCACGCTCGGCAGGTCCCACTCTTAAGAGTTTGCAGAAACCAGGAGGAACAAAAGATCCTAAAGATATAAATCTCAACAGTAAAATCCACTCTGTTCTTCCCTCCAAACACCAATACTTCCTGTCAGTTGTGCAAGAGGAAAGAGAATAAACCCAATCATATCTTAAGTATTACCATCACAAAGATTGCAAAATATGATGCCTTGGGCAGTCAGATTCAAATTATGACTGTAACTCCCTTCTACTGCCTGAGATTGTTCTAAGGAAAAAAATGAGAATATGTGTAAGGCACTAGCCCAGTCCCAGACCTGTCAAGCTCATGATTTCGTTCATTCTTCCATCTCCAACCAACACAATTGGACCTATACAAGTGTTGCATAGCCCAAGGATTTTATATATATATATATATATATCACAGTGCTCAATTTCTTTTTCTTTTTTTCTTTTTTCTTTTTTTGGTTTTTCGAGGTAGGGTCTCACTCTAGCTCAGGCTGACCTGGAATTCACTATGTAGTCTCAGGCTGGCCTTGAACTCATGGCAATCCTCCTACCTCTGCCTCCTGAGTGCTGGGATTAAAGGCGTGTGCCACCACACCCTTCCTGTTAACCAGCTGACAAAAAGCTGGAAAAAGCTATGGATGCATGCAGGCCTATAGGAGAGAGAAGTCATCAACGGTGGTGAACAGCAGTGGACCTTTGAAGCCTTAAGATTGGCCAGCCAGGCCAAATGAGCCAACTGGTACAATAGTGGCATGTCTATTGTCGGGGAAACCAACTGCTCTCTAGTTGGACTGGAGACCCTCTCTCCATGGAAAGGAATACATGACTGGTACTGAAGACCTATTCAAAAACCTATGGTGGGGGAGATCATGAGCCCTAGGGGAGTAATGTCTGCTGTTTGGCTAAATGCATATATTTTGTCTACCCAACTGCCTTATGAGCACTGTTTTTTTAAATGTACATACTCATATATTAAAGCTACTTTCACTTTTGGCTAGAGAAGCTTCTCTTTTCAGATGGCAGTGACCACTGGGATAATTCAAAAGACACCATAGTGATGAGGAATGACAACTAAATGTTCAGCACTGGGACATCTCTACCACACCTCCTGAGGCGGAAAGATTGTAAGAGCCAAAGGAAGGGTGCAACTGCTTACAATGCAATCTTCCAGACACAAAATGGCCTTGATGTTCATGACTTTGCAATGCCTGACACTACCTTTATAAGACCTTCAAAATGGGAGGAAAAGATGATGACATAGAAACTGAGAGGGGAAAATGGGGCTGGGGAGGGAATTATCATGGTTTATTGTCTAAAATTATGGAAGCTGTCAATGAAAGTTTAAAAATATTAATATCTCTTTATAAACATTTAAAATTTCAACAGCTGAAAGAAAAGGAATTAGGTTGATTCTACATTTTGGAGTAAGTTGTTCAAAGCTCTCTGGATAAGAGAACAGACACTTTAGTTGCCAAAGAACAGGCTGTGCTTGTCTAGAGATGGATCCTTAAAAGGAGAACCTCCTAGATGAGCAGGGAGCTCAAGGCTTTATGATCCCCACTCCTGACTGTGAACACTGATGCTTGAAGCTACAGGTCCATGAATCCATTGCTTGGGAAAGAAGAAGGCTTACTTGAAACAGCAGATGTCTTCGTACTCAGAGGATGATGGTAGCTAGAGGAGCTAAGTTCTGCTCAGGCTTAGGAGGAGACTGAGATCCCCAGCATGATTCCTCTGCATTCTTACATAAGTGAAACCTGTTATGCTAACTGGCATTGAACTGGTAATGGCAGCCTCCTACTAATTGTAGCCCAGCACTCACCTGTCTGTTATACTAACCCCCCCCACACACACAGTCTAAGTACTTGAAGCACAAAACCAGAAATGTGCCTTTTTTTTAAACTGAGCTCCTTTCTTTTTCAAATATTTTATTTATTCATTTTCAAGCAGAGAGAGAGAGAGAGAGAGAGAGAGAGAGAGAGAGAGAGAGAGAGAGAGAGAGAGAGAGAAAGAGGAGAGAGCAAGCGAGCACCAGGGCTACCACCTTGTGGGTCTGCCTTATGTGGGTCCTGGGGAATTGAACCTGGGGCATTAGGCACTGGAGGCAAGTGCCTTAACCACTGAGCCATTTCTCCAGCCTGAAATGTGCCTTTTAATAAAAGTGTCAACTTCATATAACTCGATTCTGACTGTCTACTTTGTATGTCTGGGAAATAAACTGAGCTCTAGGTTTAATTTTTAGGGTCTACTCATTCACCTTCCTCTCAGGTGAATGTGAGGCTGGGTTTACATGCTTAGAGATCTGTTGCTGAAGGCTGGTAAGTGTGTATATTTTTGAACTCATTTTAAATCAAACTTCTTTAAAAGATAATTAACTGGTTAGAAGAAAAACAACCAATACCCCCTCTAGCCCACCAGAGGTGTGTGTGTGTGTGTGTGTGTGTGTGTGTGTGAGAGAGAGAGAGAGAGAGAGAGAGAATGTCACCATGTCAGAGAGGCCACTGCATGGAAGAGTATCACCACAAGGTACTTCAGCAGTCCACGAATTAGTATCGATACTAGCCAAAGGCACATTGTGATAAGTAAAACATCTACACTGTGCTGGGGAGATGACTTAGCAGTGGAGTTCATTTCCAGCACAGGCATGAGGATGTGAGGGGACTTGAGATCACCTGAGTTTGAATTTCCAGAACTCATGTAAACAGCTGGTTATGGCCATGCACATCACTAACCCTAGACCCGTGAGGACTGGGACTCTAAGAGCAAGCTCCAGAATCAATAAGAGAAAAGCAGGTATGTGAAGGATGTAAGGAGACACCAAACATTCTCTTCTAGCCTCAGCAGATGAGTTCACAGGGTGTCACAACAGCACATACATTACACATACCACATCACACATACTAAGCATGCACACACAATCTACATTGTAAAACTTAGAGCAATACCCTCCTAAATAAGCCAAAGAAGTAAGCCCACAGTGGAGCTAAAGTGGGACAAGCTTTTCTTAATCAAATAAGGACAGGAAAAGATGGAAACACAAAGGGAAATAGGAAACAAACAACCAAGATGGTTATACCGGTTATGTTAATAATTGCATCAAATGTAAACATTCCAATTTACAGCCAAAGACTGTCAGACTGGATAAAAAAAAAAAAGCAATACTCAATCCTATGCTTGCTATATGGAAAACTCTGTAAATAGAGACAGACAGCCATGAAAACTCATCAGGAGAAAGCAGCAGCAGCTTTCTAACACGCTCCCTTCTGATGACTAAGACAAACAGACAGAAAAGTCAGTATATGTTCCAGGAGAACTGAAAATACCAGCCATCAAACTGACCCAGCAGACAGCAACAGAACAATCCACCTGACAACCACAAAGGCATTCTCTTCAAATGCTGTGGAACATTTCCCAAGCTACAGCATATATTCTAGGCCCTAAAACAAGTCTCAGAAAAGTCAAGAGTCATGCAAACTATGTTTCCAGACCATAGCAGAATTATGCTAATGCTGAATGGCATTTGGAAAATCACCAGCTATTTGGAAAGATAATTCTCATGGGCTGAGGAGATGTCTCAGTGGTTAAAGGCAATTGCTTGCAAATCCTGCCTGCCTGGGTTCTATTCTGCAGTATCCACATAAAGCCCGATGCACAAAGGGACACCCACATCTGGAGTTCATTTGCAATGCAAGAGGCCATGAAGCGCTCTCTCGCTCTCTCTCTCTCCCTCTCTCCCCCTGCCTTCTGCTTGTAATCAAATAAACAAAAATATTGAAAGACATATATTGAAATGATATATACTCAGCGGATACAGAGTGCCTGCCTTGCCTACACAAAGCCCTGAGTTCAATCTCAAGCATTGCGTAAGCAGAGCTTGGTTGGCACCCACCTATTCTAGAACTGGGTGGTAGAGATAGAAGGATCAGAAATTCAAGGCCATTCTCAGCTACATGGTAAATTCAGGGCCAGCCTCAGATAAGACATTGTTTCAAAAAAAAAAATCAAAATTTATACAATACATAACTCTAAAAGCTAAATAAAGCCATGTTTATGGAGAATTTTATAGCTTTTGTTTTGTTTTGTTTTTCGAGATAGGGTCTCACTGTAGTCCAGGCTGACCTGGAATTCACTATGTAATCTCAAGGTGGTCTTGAACTCATGGTGATCCTCCTAACTCTGCTGGGATTACAGGCGTGCACCACCACGCCCGGCTGAGAATTTTATAGCTGTAAATGCTTGGATTAAAAAGAAGAAAGCTAGGCATAATGGCACGTGCCTGCAATCACAATACTCCCAAATCTGAAGCAGGAGGCTCTTGAGTCAGATTAGCATGGTTATACAGCAAGATCCTATTTCAAAGGAGAGGGGGGGAAACCTCAAAAGAAGAAAAAGAAACAAAAAAACAAACAAAAAAAAAAAACAGGTCTTCTTCAACCTTAAATTAGAAAAAGAAAAACATATTAACCTGAAAGGACACAATGAAGAGCAGAAATAACAAAATACATGCCAGAAAAACAACAACAATGGGGCTGAAGAGATGGCTCAGCGGTTAAGGCACTTGCCTCCAGAGCCTGATAACCCAGGCTCAATTCTCCAGTACCCAGGTAAACCAGATGCACAAAGTGGTGCCTGCATCTGGAGTTCCTTTGCAGTGGCTGGAGGCTCTGATGCACCCATACTCTCTTTTCCATCTCCGTCTCTCATGAGAGAGAACAGAGAAGAGGGGGAAGAGGGAGGCAGGGAGAGAAGAGAGGGATACAAGAGGAGAGAAGAGAGAGGAAGGCATGTCACACAGAAGAGATACATCAGGGTTCTCAGCTTGAAGTTGGTGATCATGAGTTAAAAGTGAGGACTGGGCAGCCCACAGCAGAGAGAGAGGAGAGAGAGAAAGAGGAAGAGAGAGAGAGAGAAAGAGAAAGAGAGAGAGAGAAAGCCAGCTGCATACTCAGAATGGGTGAAATTGGATGCCATCTAGAGTTGATTGATGTACCTCTGATGACGATGACCACTGGAATAACACAAAAGACACCCTAGTGCTGAGAAGAAATGACAGTGGAGTGTTCAGCACTGGGACATCTTTATCACACCTACCGAGGCTCAGGGTCTATTGTGGAAGAGGTGGTGGAAAGAGCGCAAGAGCCGAAGGAAGGGTAGGACTGCTTACAACACAAGCTTCAGACACAAGATGGCCTTGATATTCATGACTTCACAGTGCCTGATAATACCTACACATAATGGGAGGAAAAGATGATGACACTGAAACAAAACAGAGATTAATTGAGAGGGGGAAGGGATATGAGGGAGGTGGGGAGGGAATCATAATGGTTTATGGTCTATAATTATAGAAGCTATCAATAAAGAGTTTAAAAAAAAAAGTGAGGACCATGAAGTGGCTCTGTGTTTCTTCCTGCCCTGGAGTACACTCATAGAGTAGGCAGAGACTGGATGTAACCAGAACTGTGGCTTGGCCAAGTGTGAACAAGGCAGAAGAGGGGCAAGGCACTGAGTGTATTTCATGAGGCAGTGACTTACAATGGCTGACCATGGAATATGAGAGGGAAAAGGAAATGGGATCAATGATTATAGGTCCTGCTAGAGTCAGAGTTGAGGACTGACATTATAACAAAGAGAAAAATATATATATATATATATATATATATATATATATAAAATCTTTTTTTTTTTTTGGTTTATCAAGGTAGGATCTTACTCTAGCCCAGGCTGACCTGGCATTCACTCTGTAGTCTCAGGGTGGCCTTGAACTCACAGGCGATCCTCCTACCTCTGCCTGGGATTAAAGGCGTGTGCTACCACACCCAGCTATATATCTCTTTTTATGGGGGAGGAATGAGGGTTTGAGGCAAGGTCTCACTCTATCCCAGAGTAATCTGACACTCACTCTGTAGCCCAGGCTGGCCTTTAATTGACAGTGATCCTCCTACCTCAGGCTCCCAAGTGTTGGGATTACAGATATGAGCTACAATGACTAGTTTTTGATTTTGAGATAGGGTCTCACATAGCTCAAGATGGCCACAAACTTCTGATTCTCCTGCCTCCAGTTCCCAAATCCAGAGCCTTGGGCATTCTAGGCAAGCACTCTACCAAGTTATATCCCCAGGCTATGCTCCAAATGCAGCACTTTTGACTAATAGTGGTAAGAAAATGTAAGAATGTTATATAAGCTTCTAAGTGAAGGGAAAGACCACAGGGGTGAGAGGAATTTCTATAATTACATTTTTGATAGCCAAAATGAGTCCAATTTAATAACAATATGAGATACCATTTAATATACAGCCACATTACTTTCCTGCTGGGTGACATTAGGCAAGTTCCCTAAGTGCTGAAGCTCAGTTTCCTTATCTACCAAATGTGAATGATAAAGAGTAACCACCTTACAGAGCAAAGACAGACTCATACATTTAAACCATGGCAGGCACTTGGTAAGCATTAATTAAATAAATGTGTGCCATAAGGAATATTGTTACTACACATTATTTGTTACAATTTTACTTGTTCCTTACTTTAAAAAGATATATTAACTAACAAAAAACAGACTGTTATAAAAGCAACGCTCTCAGTAGGGAAAAGTTCAAACATTCAAATATGAAGCCTGGCTCAGGCTCAAAGCATTACAGAATTTTTCCAAGTACTTTTCCTAATCTGCTCCTGTTCCTCCACTTTCTCAGGAAATAGGGGAAATGACACATGTCATCCACTAGAACTGGATAAACAATGACCCTGCTGTTGGGTAATGTGTTCAACCTTTATTCTATACCCTGGCCTACATACCTTTTTGCTTTTGCCCTACAGTGACCTTGGTCACATGTAACAGCAATATCTAAAAAACAAACAGCTAGGTGTGACATATATGCCTGTAATCCTAGCACTCAGGAGGACTGGGGTTTGAAGCCAGGCTGGGTTAATAGAGGGGGAATACAATCTCAAAATCCCAAGGGCTACTTAGATGATAAAACCCTATTGTGATCCTATTGCTAAAGACATAGACACTGAGAAATCAAGCTGGAGCTGAGCTGCAAGCCTCCTCCCTACTGACTAGCTGTCAGGATGCTGGAAAGTCATGCAGCCTGTTGAGGGGAGAAAAAGTATACATAACTGTCTTAAATAGCAGTGGACCCTGCAAGCTTTATAGCTGGACAGTCAGGCTCAGATATACTAACTGGTGTAATGGTGGCATGTCTGTTATGGGGAAACCAACTGCTCTCTAAATGGACTTGTGGCCGGCTCCATGGGAGGGATTTCATGCCTGGTACTGAAAACCTAATCAAAAGCCTATGGCTGGGGAGGTCATAAACCCTAGGGAGAAAATTACTACTTAGGTTTATGCCCATATATTAATGCTACTCTCGCTTTTGGTTAGAGAAGCTTCTCTCTTCAGATGGTGATGACCACTAGGAAACACAAAAATCAATATGCTGAGAAGTGACAGTGAGGTCTTCAGCACTGAGACATCTCTGTCACGTCCTCCAAGGATCAGGGACCATTGTGGAAGAGGTGGCTCAAAGAATATAAGAGCCAAAGGAAGGGGAAGAATACTTTACAATAGTCTTCCAGACATTAAGTGTCCATGGTATTCGTGACCTCACAGTGGCAGACACTCCCTACACAAGACCTGCATAATAGGAGGGAAAATACAACAGAAATAAGAACAAAAACCTATAATCCATATAAGCATGGAATGGCATCGATAATGCAAGAGGACATTAAAAAAGAAATGGAAGTGAAACAATAAGCATCATGTACTTTGTACTGTTTTTCACACAGATACTCATTTGCAGGGCAAGCATCTGGAGAAATACATGTGGGAGGAATCATGGGGGGAGCTTCACTTTCTACTTTAATGTTTGAAATCTTTACAGTGAATATCATGATTATTTTTGTGGTCAAGGAAAAAACAGAAAGAACCTTTCTTCCAGATTTACATAGAAAACAAAACTCATTGATTTAGAAATCACAGTATTCTATTAATTTCTTTCCATAGAGTATTCTAAAGCAGCTCAAAGGAATGGTGAGAAAAGATAATTTCACTAAAGGAAATTTCAAATCCAAGTCAAATTTCAGCAAGATCTGTCTTTAAGGTATTTAGAAATATTTTTATTTATTTGAGACAGAGAGAAAGAGAGAGGGAAAGAACGAAAAAAGGTACACCAGGGTCTCTTGCCAGTATCAATGAACTCCATATACCACCCTGAGCATGTGGCTTTACATGGGTATTTGGGGAAATCAAACTCAGGTCATCAGGCAAACGCCTGAACTGCTAAGCCATCTCTCTAGCCCTATTTCAATATTTTTAATTTTTATTATTTATTTGCAAGCAGAGAGAGAAAAAATGAATGGGTGTACAAGGCCTTTCACTGTAAATGAACTCCAGAAGCATGCAATACTTTGTGCACCTGGCTTTATGTGGATATTGGTGAACTGAACCCAGGCCAGCAGTCTTTATAAGCAAGAATCTTTAACAGCTGAGCCATCTCTCCAGCCTCAGTTTTTTGTTTTTTTTTGTGGGGGGTTTTTGGTTGTTTTTTTTTAATATTTTATTTATTTATTTGAGAGAGAGAGAGAGAGAGCGAGAGCGAGAGCGAGAGAGAGAGAGAGAGAGAGAGAGAGAGAGAGAGAGAGAGAGGCGCAGACAGAGAGCCTCCAGCCACTGCAAATGAACTCCAGACACATGCGCCCTCTTGTGCATCTGGCTGTATATGGGCACTGGGGAATCGAACTCTGGTCCTTCTGCATTGCAGGCAAACGACTCAGCCGCTAAGCCATCTCTTCAGCCCTTGGTTGGTTTAAGGCAGGATCTCATGAAACCCAAGCTGGCCTTGAACTCACAGTACTCTGTCTACCTCAGCCTTCTGGGTGCTGGGATTATAGGCATGAGCCACCATACCCACACCCAGCTCTTCATTATCTTTTCACATTATGTATGTATCAAATTTTCACTAAGATCTTGAGTTCTCTACTCATCTCATAAACCTGTCTTCCCATCTTAGCTTAACCAGAGTTGCATCAAATCAACAGAAGTTTTTCTCCATTTTCCCCAAAGCTTATTTTATATCATCTTTCTAATTCCTTTCTTCACATGATGCCAAATTGTAGATAACATGAGTAGACTTGGGATCAGCAATGACCCAGAAGTCACTTAGAACACAACACACCCTCTCTGGATTCTTCCTACATATAGATGGTACAGAAGGGTGATAACTCTAAAGAAAGCCTTCCAAACTGCAACAGTGTCAAGATCTGTTTTCCGAAATTACAGTCAGCAATTGTGACAAGTGTGAAGATAAAATAGCACAGTCCAAGAGAGCTATCTACAATGATGGCAATGCTTATATGCACTGTCCAGTTACAGTACTCACTAGCCATTTGTGGGGTACTGAACCCTGGACATGAAGCCAGTGTGTCTCAACAATGAGATTTTTAAACTGAGAGTGGTTAGCACTTGGGAGGTTGAGGCAGGAGAATTGCCTTATGTTCAAGGCCAACAGTGTGTGTAGTCCAAGCCAGTCTAAGCTACATAGCAAGATGTAAGTCAAAAACACTTAAAGACATTTAAAGTGACCACCTACAGCTAGTGGCCACGACATTGGACAATGTTGTCTGAAAGAAGAGAATGAGTCCAGCCCACCTAAAACACACACACACACACACACACAATTTATCGGGCACTTTCTTTCCCCTGCATATCCTGAGCACAGAGGAAGAGTTAAACCTTCTATTGCCATAGAAACAGATCCCTGCCACAGCTGGAAGCCCCCAGAGGTACAATGCAGTAAAGTTTCCCCTCCATGACTCAGGAGCTGCTCTTCCTCTGGGATTGGAGCACAAAAGCCATGCTAGGCTCCAACTTCCTGTCTCCCTGCCTGAGAGCATAATGCTTGTTTGCTCCACAGTTCGATGCCAGAGTGATAAGGCTTCATGGAATTTTTGAGCAGGAAGTGCACGCAACAGAAAGCAGCTATCTAACTCCACTTACTTTCCCAAAGAGGAACACAAGAAAGCACAAGCAAGGTGATTTGCTCGGTTTTGTTTTTACACCACGGGAAGCAATTAGTAAGCAACCCACCAAATCGCTCCAAGGAGTAGCTTAAAGAAATACTCAACTCTGTGCATATATTTTTTAAAAAATATTTTATTTATTCATTTTCAAGCAGAGATACAGAGAGACAGACAGACAGACAGACAGACAGACAGACAGAGAAAGAGCACCAGGGGCACCACCTTGTTGTGGGTCTGGCTTACGTGGGCCCTGGGGAATTGAACCTGGGGCCTTAGGCACTGGAGCCAAGAGCCTTATCCGCTGAGTCATCTCTCCAGCCCTGGTACTTTCTTAAATGCTTTGAAATCTCATATTCAAAGACAGTAAACATATAAAAGTAAATCAAGCTGAGCGTGGTGGCACACACCTTTAATCCCAGCACTCAGGAGGCCGAGGTAGGAGGACTGCCGTGAGTTCAAGGCCACCCTGAGACTACATAGTGAATTCCAGGTCAGTCTGGACTAGAGCGAGATCCTACCTCAAAAAAACGAAACAAAACAAAACAAACAAAAATTAGAGCTGAAGAGATGGCTCAATGGTTAAAGGTGTTTGCTTGCAAAGCCTACCAGGCTAGATTCAGCTCCCCAATACCCCTGTAAAGCCAGATGCAAAGTTGTACATGCATCTGACATTCATTTGCAGCTAGCAAGAGACACTGGAGTACCCATACATACTCACACACATGTGTACATGTATGTGCACATGCAAATAAGTAAATAAATATGTTTTTAAAAATTATCAGACTTTTCAACTACAACATCAGAAGCTAAACAAATTAAATTGTAAAATGTAATTATTGAGAAAAAATTAATAAACCAGATATTTATATTAAACTATCCAATGATCATGAAAAATAAAAACATGCTCTAGGCAAGCTGGGGGTGGATTAGTAGTAATCAAATGAAAAAAATGTACAGCACACCTCTGGTGTCAGAAAATATAACTCAGAAGGATGAAATAAGATGAAAGTAGGAACAGGAGGCAGAGGAAGGGGTGGGCAGGTGGGTGAATCCAAATGAGCAGAAGTTATCCAATAAGAATAGCAACAATTAATTCTAGGGTATAAAAACAAAGTGGAATTATAATAAAGAACTACAGAAATGTGTAAGGAAACTATGGGTTCTTATTTGGGAAGAGAGTAGAGATATGATTTAACTTTAGATTTCACTGAAGTATGCAGGCCAAAAATTCAAGAAGCGCCTTTAAAAGATCTGAAACCTGGTGGCACACACAAGCCTTTAACTCCAGCATTTGGGAGGTTGAAGTAGGAAAGCACAGTGAGTTCAAGGCCAGCCTGAGACTACACAGTGAATTCTAGGTCAGCTTGGGCTAGAGCGAGACACTACCTCAAAATAATAATAAGATCTGGAAGCTTACAGATGGTGGGAGGAGAGAAAGGTACAGAAGAGTGAGACAAGGAAAACCCAAATTTATCTAATGAAAGATAGGAAACAAAACATGGCCAAAAGTATACATTAGGGCATTAACAATATGTTTAATAAAGCAGAAATAACAAGGTATATAAATATTAATTGAGAATTTTCATACATGAACATCCTACGAATGTCTTTTGTCCACCCTACTATCCCCATTCCACCGAATCCCTTCTTTCCAACTAAGTCCCTCTTCTATTTTGATGGTTTTATGGTTTGGAGGACATTACCCATGTCAAAATGTTGATGGGCCCCATATTGTGCAGGACAATCTCCACGAGGTCACAAGTACAATGGTCTCATCAACTCTGGAGGATAGTGTCCCAAAGCACTCCTTACCACCCAATGGCTCTTAGTCTCTACACTCTCTTCTGCAATGTTCCCTGAGCCTTGGAGGGTATGCTATAGACAGTTCATTTAGCATTGAGCACTCAATAAGCACTTCTCAGCCCAAAATATGTAAGATATTAAATATTAAAATAACTTCAATTATAATAAATATGCTGATTAACACAATCTTATAGTAAAAAAAATAAACCAACTCGATCATTTATAAGAGACATTTAAAACATTAAGACACAGAGACTATGTGTACAAGGTCCTGGGTTCAGGGTTCAGTCTCTAGTATTGCAGAGAGAGAGAGAGAGAGAGAGAGAGAGAGAGAGAGAGAGAGAGAGAGAGAGAGAGAGAGAGAGAGAGAATATGAAAGTAAAGGGATAAGGAAAGATATACCAGATCAGCCAGGGTTAGAGCAAGACCCTACCTCAGAAAGAAAAGAAAAAAAGAAAAGAAAAGAAAGAGACAAGAAGTCTGGTGTGGTGGTGCATATCTTTAGTCCCAGAACTCAGAAGGCAGAGGTGGGAGGATTGCTGAGTTCAAGGCCACCCTCAGACTACACAGTGAATTTCAGGTCAGCCAGGCCTAGAACAAGACCCTACCTTGAAATACACACACACACACACACACACACACAGATGAAGGAAGGGAAGGAGGGAGGGAGGGAAGAAGGAAAAGAAAGTAAGGGCTATGGAGATGGCTCAGCAGCTAAAGGCACTTGCTTGGAAAGCCTGCCAGCCCTGGTTTAATTCACCCACATAAAGCCAGACACACAAATTGGTGCATGTGTCTGGAGTTAATTTGCAGGCTCACTGGATAAAATACTTGGCCCAGCAAGCATGAATACCTGAGAAAGTGGGAGAAGAGATACACCCTAAGGTTGTCTGTCCTCTCACCTCCACACAGGCACCATGGCACAAATACGCACATTCACATACACATCATATACATATACACAAATAATAAAACTACTTTAAAGAGAAAAAGATTCTTTAGCCAGGCGTGGTGGCGCACGCCTTTAATCCCAGCACTCGGGAGGCAGAGGTAGGAGGATCGCCATGAGTTCAAGGCCACCCTGATACTACATAGTGAATTCCAGGTCAGCCTGGACTAGAAGAAGACCCTACCTTGAAAAAAAAAAAAGAAAAGAAAAAGATTCTTTAAAAAAAAAACTATGTGGGGCTGGAGAGATGGCTCAGCGGGTAAGGCACTTGCCTCCAGTGCCTAAGGCCCTGGGTTCAATTCCCCAGGACCCACATAAGTCAGACCCACAAGGTGGTGGCCCTGATGCGCGCGCTCTCTCTCTCTCTCTCTCTCTCTCTCTCTCTCT
>PVHP010032358.1:0-20339 GCA_004024765.1 Zapus hudsonius | reverse complement strand
AGGAATAAAATATTTTTAAAAAGCAAAAAATACTTTAAATAAATCATGTAGATCACAAGATAAACTACAGCTGCTCCAGCCTTCCCCAGTGCCTGTCACTTTCAGCACACATCTAGAAGCCTCCTAAGACCCAACACGGACCTCAGGCCAGGGTGTGACAAGAATCCAACAGGACGAAGCCCCTCCTGGACTCTGGCAGAAAGGCATATGTGAAGCAGTTTTAACTAAGGAAGCCCTGGAAAGAAGACAGGACCGGGGATACCACATGCAAGAGGGAGGCCCTCCGAGCAGGGAAGTGCTCTGGGGAATGACTTTAGAATGGAGACCTAGTTAGCATCTCCAGGGAGGGAGCCAGGTAGGCATCCCTCTTGCTAGGTATGAGAGCCCACCCTGACTGCTGGGTTGACCTTGCTATGACAGGTATAAGTGCAATTCACCTCACCAGCCCCTACCCACACTGGAGCTCCAACACTGGCTTGGTTCACCCTGGTGTTACCTTATGCCTGCAGCCCCTTTCCATCTGGACCCTCAGCCTGGCACCGCCTCGTGATGATGCCTTCTCCTCCCTGTAGTCTTTGCTCCCTCCCTTTCCTCCCAGCTCCACCTCTAACAGGCTCCTTTTATGGCTTCTAGCTTCTGTCTGCAGCTAAGTTTTTCCAGCTGGAGGCTCTGCAGCGACACTGTGAGATTATCTGTGCAAAAAGCATCAATACCGACAACTGTGTGGATATTTACAACCACGCCAAGGTAAGCTGCCCCTTCCTGCCATCAGCGCTGAGGCTGGGCTGTGTGCCCATGCTGTCCTGCTTGCTTTTGCTTTGCAGTGCTGGGCCTCAGCACACGTGATGCGGGAGCTTCTAGCCCATCCCCAGCCCACTGGGCTTTCCTTCCTGCTCGAGATCCAACACCTCCTGGACATCCCTCCCTCCTGGGACATAAATCATGTTGCAGACTCATTCCACACCATCTAGTTTCTACTTTCCTCACAAGCTCCCAATGGATGTCTCTGCTACTAAGTCATTTTGAATAGAAAGTTCTAGAATAGTGAGTCCCCAAAAATGTGGTCTCCAATCCAGCAACATTACCAGGGAACTTGTTGAGTATCAGTTTTTAAACCGAACACTACACGTACTGAAGCAGAAACTGAGGCTGGGGTCCAACTGCCTCCAGCTTCACACGTCCTGCCTGACTCTGAGGTGGTTGGGGATGAGAAGCACTATTCTAGATTGTTTCCAACTCACTGCACATTAGAATCCCCTGGGCACTCACTTAAAACCCCTGTGCCTGGGACCTGTCTCAGACCAGCTGAGTTTTCCTAAGGGCAAAAGTCTTTGTCAAAGATTTCAGGTGATTCTTGGATGATTTTCAGAACTGGAGGGGTCTCTGGGTGTCCACCTAATGGGGTGAACTGAATACCTGGCAGTAACCAGTGTTACCTGAGGCGCTCTCAAAATGCCTGTTGGTCCTCCATAGCCTCAGTACCCCTGCAGGACCCAGAAATCTGTATTTGTAACATGCTCCAGGGTGACATTAGTCCTGAGGCAGGTCTTCAGACAGGTTTCAGGAACTGCTGATTTCATCCAGTTCATTTGACAAGTGGAGAGACTAAGAGAAGGAAAATAATTTGTCCTGGCACCACTTCATTCCGTTTCCTGTGCTGCACACAGCAGGGGTCCCCGTTGCTAAGAAGAGATGACGATGCCAGTGATGATCAGGCATTCATTTAAAACTAACAGAATTTCCTTCCTTTTAAGTGTGGCTTTTCTGCTTAAAACAACATTCCTAGCCTTGGGAAAGGGCTTAGTGTTTAAAGGCATTTGCTTCACAAGCCTTCTGACTGGAGTTCAGATTCCCAGCACCCACATAAAACCTGATGCCAAGTGGCACACACATCTCTAATCCCAATGGGTCTATGTCAATGGGAGGCAGAGTCAGGAGAATCCCAAAGCTTGTGGGCCAGCTAGTCTGGCCTTCCCCTTCCCAGCATCCAGCAAGGGAGGCCCTGTCTCACACAAGTTAGAAGGAAGAAGACCAACATCCCAAAGTTGTCCTGTGACCTCCACACATGTGCAGTGACACACATGAAGGAATTCACACACACAAATACAATAGATTTTTTTAAAAGACTGCATGCAGATCTGGTTGTGGTGTGCTCACCTGTGACCCCAGCACCCTGGAGGCAGACAGAAGGAGCCTAAGTTCATGGCCAGCCTGGGCCCTGCCTCAGAAGATACAAAAGACAAAATTCAATGAGTCCTTTAAATGTACAGACTGTGTAAAGAGCCTCACCCCAATATTTTGCAGCCTTGTAGGTAGGTACCATTATTACTCTTAGGTCACAATTGGGACCAAGGCCCAAGGAGGTGAAGCAGCTGGCTTATGGTCACACAGCTAATGCTGAGTATTTTTCTCCACTGTGTTATAAACATACATAGCATAGAATACCGTGTTCACCCTTTTCAAGTTCAGTGGCATAGAGGACATTCACACTGCCGTATGACCGTCACCATCATCCATCTCCAAAGCGTCGTCATCTTCACAAACTACCTCCTTGAAACACTAGTCTCCTCTCCCCCACCTGGATCGGCACCGCTCTACTTCCTGTCTCAAAGGAGCACATATAAATGGAATCGTATATAAGCTCGTCCTTTTGTGACTAGTTCATTTCACTCAGCAGAATGTCCTCAGGATCCACCTTCAGGCTGCCGTGGATCATGCTGCTGTAGGTATGGAGTACAGATATCTCTTCAGGTCTTCTTTTGATTCTTTGGAACTCACATCTGTCACACTCCTGAGCACAAGTTCTTAACACTGTATTTGCTTTCTGGAAAAAGTATTCTACATATTTCCAAAAATCCTAAATACTCAAAAAAGATTGGATTGCCTAACAGTCTAGATCACACAGACACACACACACACACACACACACACACACACACACACACACACACACAGTGTTCTGGAGAGTGCGGGTTAAGCAAAAGATCTGGTTTCTAAGGTAATAAGCCATTTTTTTTTGAGATAGACCTTCACTGTGTAGCTGGCCCATTCCTGGCTCTGCAATATTTGTTTTCATCTTAAATGGTTACTTTGCAGAAGGAGCTTGGGAAGAAAGCCCGAGTGCCTGGTGTCTTCTTCCCTCTGCCTCTGGCCATGGCCACACAATTTGTCACAGGAAGAGGCCTCTCTCTATAGGTAGTTTTTCTGTGGCCTGTCACCTTGGCAGTCAGTCTCATCTCAGTCCCTTGAGGCTCCTTAGCAGGCAGCTCGAACTGTGTATCTCTTGATTTAATAATGCAGCACAGTGATACGTGAGCCTTGGCTGGAACACAGGCTCTTTATTGTGTACCCCAGGGCTTTGACAGACACCAGCATCCCATCCTGGAGTTTTTCAGGCATAAATATCTACCTTCAGTGACATCTACAGTAAAGGCAGAATGGGACCCACTGCCTCCTACCCAGTCTGTGCCCTGCTTCCCTGAGCTTGGACACTGCGGCCCACGAGGGATCACCAGCTGCGTGGATTCTGTGACTGGAAGTCTGTGCTGTAGATTGAAGCCAGTGTAGTAAAAGAGGAGGAAAAGCAAGAAAGGAGCACCTGGCTTTGAGCCACAGGAAATGCAGGCATTTAGATGCTAACAGCCCTGCTCCAGATGTCAGCAAGGACCTCAGTGGCATCAGAGACAGCTGTGGGATTTTATACAGTGGAAAAACACATCCCATCAATGCATAGCTTAGCATCCATTTTCCTAGCAAGCTGTCCCAAATTGTTCAGTCTTGAACAAGAGACCCTGGAATCTCTGGTGGTCCTTTCAAGGTATCTTGCAAAGCAATAGGAACACTCTGGCTCATTCTCTTGAATCTCCTCTGATGTAGTAAACTCAAGCGAGTACCATGATCGAAAGGATAGGGGTTTGGGAACCACATAATTCATTCCTTGGTGCCTGTGAAACACTCATTCTTTGCTAGGGTTGCATTCATCGGAATATAATAAATTAGTAATATCTGCCAGGTGTGGTGACACATGCCTATAATCCCAGCACTCCCAAGACAGAGGCAGATTGATTAAGAGTTCAAGGTCATCCTCAGCTGTGTAGCAAGCTCAAGACCAGCCTGATCTACATGAGACCTGTCTCAAAAAAAAAAAAGTTTTAGGCCATATCTGGCCCAGGGGTCTAGACTCTGATCTAAGAGATGAGCACTGCAGTCCCACCTGGGCCAGTAATTAGTTGTGTGGATATTGGTGAGCGCTGGTCTATAGTCACCATTCAATTATCATCACAGTATATTATAAACATAAGCATGTAGTATTTTTACTTTACACATATACAAATTTGTGCTGAGTAACGCTCATCCACACAGCAAGCTCCAGGTGTGGAGGGAGAATCTCTGTCTGTGGACAAGATGGACAACTCAGCTTTGGTTGCAGGACACTGGAAAACCAAGGTAGAACAGAGCTGGCAGCCTCCTCCCTGCTGACTGGCAGCCATAGTACTAGAAAGTTCTATCCAGCCTGCTAGAGAAGAAAAGTCTTAACCAGCAGTGGCCCCTGCAAGTCACACAACTAGCAAATAGACAAGATGTTCCCACTAGTGCAAGAGTGACCTGTCTGTTTTGGGAGCTGCTCTCTGATTGGCTCTGAGACCCACTCCAGGGGAGGGAATTCATGCCTGACACTGAAAACCTAATCAAAAGCCTATGGCTAGGAAGCTCGTAAGCCCTGGAAGGGGGAAGTTACTACTGTTGTTTGGCTACATGGATATATTATGGCCACCAGGTTGCCCTCTATTTATGGTTATGTCCATATGTTAGTGCTGCTCTCACTTTGGGTTAGAAAAGTTTCTTTTTAAATAAAAATTAAAAAGACAGACAATTCAGTTTCCATAACAATGAGGGATGTACTTACTCTGTGACTCCAAGAAGAAGGGTTTGTGTTGGAGCCATGACCACATTGCTAGTATCTCTCCCAGCTACAGGACCCTGCCTCTGTGTAAATACGTGCATGATAAGATGTCCACTCACTGGACACTTCAGCTTCACAGGCCTCTCAGAGACCAGCATCCTCATGTACGTCTTTCATGGTCCACCCCACCATTCTGTAGCTTGGAAAAGTGAGGCCCAGAAGGGCAAGTGGACTTGCACAAGACCTAGAGGCAGATAAGGGGCTTGAGCCCTCTGAGGAGGGAGCCACAAAGCCACCGCTGAGGGTGGGAGCCACAGGGGTGGAGGGTCCTGCCAGTCCAGTCCAGCTGTGTGAGTGGGTTCACCATTGTGACCACAGAAGTACAACCCCTTGTTTTCTCTCCGCTCCGCACAGTTCCTTGGGGTCACGGAGCTCTCCTCATACTGTGAAGGCTACTTTCTCAAAAACATGATGGTCCTCATCGAAAACGAAGCATTCAAGCAGCTCCTGTATGACAAAAATGGCGAAGGGACGGGCCAGGATGTGCTTCAGGACTTGCAGAGGACGTTGGCCATCAGGATTCAGTCCATCCACCTGTCATCCTCTAAGGGTTCTGTGGTATGAACTGTCCTGTGTGCTGAATGCTTCCTGGGAGCTGTCCAGTTCCCTGCCGAACACTCAAATTCCACCTGGTGTCTGTTTCCAGCGGGGCCAAGGAGCCGCCTCTACTGCCTCTGCTGCTCTCCAGGCAGCCAAATGGACTCCCATGTGCTCCTGGTGAAGATTGGTCTGCGGATCCACCACAGCTCAGTCCAGAACCTGCAGGCCGACTGGGGACAGTCAAGTCACCTCGGGTGGAAAGCGCCCACTACGGGACCAGTGTGGAATGAATTGAATGAGGCCTAAAGGTCCTTTGGCTTCCTGGTTGACAGACGGACAGCAAGCATAGCATGACACGTGGATGACCTTGGGGTGCCCTTGAGCAGGCATCAGCCACAGTAGCTAATTGGTCAAGGTGTAGCCCACAATGACAAAATCAATGTGGCCCATTTTTAGGGGTGGGAACTTTTTAAAATGTTCATATATAACAAACACAGGGCAGTCTCGTAGTTTCAGATATATTTCTAACAGCTTAACAGTTCGTTTTCAACTGAATTGCGTTTAGGGATCTGTGTTTTGAGGTTTCTTCTTCCTTTTTGTTTTTTTAGACAGTAAGTCGCAGGTCCACACTGTGTAAACATGCATCTGACACAGTATTGCTGATATTCTATCCAAGTCAAATAATCCTGCCTTAGTGATCATGGTTACACAAAAGAGGTGCACTGCCAAAAATTATTTCTAATCCAGTAGTCGATGACAACCTGCATGCTGATCGTGGTCTTGGGGTGACAGTAGAACACCCTCACATAAGAAGACATGCATTTGCATGGGCCCGAACTTTTACAATGCCATGTTTGTGTTTCAGCTCTTTTTGTTTTTGTTTTTGTTTTTGTTTTGCCAAGGTTAAAATGTTCTAGCACTTCTTACCAAATGTCCATTTGGTGAAACGAACATTTCCATTTCTGTTCCTGATTATGAATGATTTGGGGGCTGCTTTTGCAAAAATGTATTCATTGGTGATACTGAATGGGGTTGGGAGGGGGAAGCACGTCAATCAGAGAATTAACTGTTAATGTCAGAGTTTTCTCTGTATTCTCAGAAGATGTGAATAGTTTGTTACTAGCCAGAGAATATGAAGATGTTAGATTATTTTTAAAGACAAAATGTGTACAATAGGCTGGATACTTTCTGTATTCTGAGAGTGTACAGTATATGGTTATCTATGATCAAAGTTTATATAGACAGGGTTCTGTTTGCTCTGCCATATATTATATATAAGCAAAATAGACTGGTAAAGTGCCACAATATTCCAAGTAATTTTCGAGGTGCAGCCTTTTTTGTTCTCATCTTTAATTTGAAAAATGAGGAGAATGACTTTTACCCTTTAGGATTGAAAAGACAACATTTTTCTAGCATGCTTTTGGGACATTGCACTGGACCCTGGAGTCGAAAAGAGCTGCTGTCCATCTGTCTGTCCTCCTAATCCCTCAGCAACTGTTTCAAGGACAGGTTTCAAGTCCTACTTCATGGGTGTGGTCCACACAGCACCCAAGCCACATGTGTCTGCAGCTTCATCCCTCTGTGATGCAAGTCCCCAAGGCCTCTCTTCTTTCCACGTGGTCATTGGCAAACCTCCCCCGGCCTTTCCATCAAATGAGGAAGGTAAATAGTTGCTCAAGGATGTTGCCAAGTCACAGACATGGGGTAACGCACCTGTCACTTGTCTTCAGAGATGTTACGTGGATGCTCCTCGAGTCTGCTGACTTCTTCATGAGTGTCTGCTGCTGCCAGCTCGGGGCCCAACGGGCGTAGATTCACACATCAGCAATTCCTGCCGGGGCTTCTGTTACAGTTTGGTGTACATTCTCCTCATTAAAACAAATCCTTTCCCACGTCTGGCATCCCTTGTATGGTATACACAAGCTCTTCACCCAGCAGTTCAGGCCTGGGGACTTCCCTCAGTTGAGAGACTGAAAATGTAACTGTGTAGAAAAAGTGGATAAAAGTGAAGGCTTTAGACAGAAGACAGGGCTCCTGTTGGTGGCAGTGGGGAGACAGAGGGCTGGTGAAGCTCTAGTGTCTAGGGTCTGCACACACCTCTGGGGGATTCCCTGGGTTTCCATCCCAACAGGTAAAGAAGCTACAGGTGTGGCCACCTGGGCCATAACAGCCTTTTGTTTATGCAGAGACCTTGCCTATGAGGACCCAGTCCTGACTAGTGCCTAGGTACTTTGATGATGCTTAGGGGGGATGGGAGATAAAGACAGAGAACTTGCTGGGTGGGCTTGGTGGTACATGCTTATAATCCCAGCTATCTAGAAGCAGGAGTATTGCTGCAAGTTCAAGGTCAGCTTGGTCTACATAGTGAGTTTCAGGCCAGCCAGGACTATAGTGGGAGAACCCATCTCATAAAAACAGAGGAGGAGGGGTGAGAATGGGAAGGGAAAGGGAGGGTGTGTCAGCCTGCTGGGCCTCCATGAGAGGACTGGCATGAATTGATGCTACTGGAGAGTGTTGGGGGCTTAGGAGACAAGACTCTTCTTGGGAGCCATCATCACTGAGATCAAACCAGTCCTCGGCTGGTCAGCGTTGGCTCCTGCCCAACCTGGCCCAACCCAGATCCCCATAGAATCGGGTACCCCTGGATAATCCGCAGAAACCTACCAGAATAAGGGAGAGGCCAGCCTGCCCTGGGAGGTTCGAGCATAGAAGGCTGAGGAAGAGCTGGTGACAGCTTCCCTAGATGACAGCTTTCTTGTCAGCAGTCAGGGCTGTTTCCTCTTAAAGCACCCAGGGGCCAGAATTCTTTGAGTCAGGCCAGGAGAACAGAAGGTCGATTAATTCTGACTGTGTCAATCTCTGCATAGTCTCGGGTGAATGAGCCCTTTGATTCCTTCCTGTTAGGAAGATAAAGTGTGTGCTTCTAGAGCATTCCTCATTTCCTTGTCTGACAGGAAGCTTTGTCATTCCAACCCGGCAGAGTCTGTAGATGGTCCCTCAATATCTGGGGGCTTGGGGGCACGGGAGCCTACCTGCCTGCCATGTACCCCTCCTCCATACCTCTGTCTGCAGAATCAACACAAAAGCCCCAACCTGAAGTCTGTGCCCAACCCCAAGGTAATCAGTCTTAAATATTCCATCTCTGGGTTTCCCATTCTTGAAGGAGAACCTCACAGATGGGCAGCAGATGTGAGCACCCACCACTGAAGCCTCCAACAAAAATGGTTATGAAGCTCAGTCCCACATGACCCCTGAGATTCTGCAACACTGTGTCCCCTGTGATTGTTTTTGGGTCTCACTTTGCTTTTTCATGTTAAGCCCTAGGGAAAAAGCATCACTGCAGCTGAGAAGTGTCCCTTTAAGACCCTTCTGTCACACAACTGTACTCACCCCAGGCTGTGTGGATCAAGGGTTCCAAGGAAACCTAGGTTCTACCTTCAGAAGTCAGAACTTGCCTTCTTCAACCTGCCTGGCCTTTGCCATAGTTAACCACAGGGGAAGATTACAGGTGTGTTGACAATTGTCACTCCCTTTCTGACTAACTCTGTCCCCAACAGACACCTCCAAGGCTGACAGTTCTGTCCTCAGGACCCTCTCAAGAACACACACTGAGAACCTGCCCCTTTCCAATCCAGTTCTGCCCTGGACTAGCTTTGAAATTCTTGACAAGTTAACTACCTATCTAGTTAGCATTTTTCTCTTTTTTAATATATTTTATTTATTCATTTTCAAGCAGAGAGAGAGAGCACCAGGGCCACCACCTTGTGGGTCTGGCTTATGTGGGTCCTGGGGAATTGAACCGGGGGTCTTAAGCACTGGATACGAGTGCCTTAACCGCTGAGCCATCTCTCCAGCCTAGCATTTTTCTCTTTTAAAAAACACTTGGGCTTAACTCTATCTAATGGGGTTGCTAGAAGTATTAAAGGGGTATTTTAAGGGTCTCTCGCTGCTTGTTTCCAAGATCTTAAGACTGAGCAGAAGGAGGTGACAATTTATAGAAGGAAAGTTAATGACTTCGTTCTTTGTTATCTAGAACTTTCTACAACAAAAATCCCCATGATTGTTTGTAGTTTACTGGGGCTTTACTCTTCATTTTAGAGGCTGTGGGGAAACGCCCCACAAACTGAACTTGCTTATAATTCTTATTCCTAGCACAATGCCTCACACACAGAGTAATGGCTAATTCAGTGGACGTCAAGTTTAACTGGCTTTCTTCTCTTATAGACATGATACTTCCTAAACATTAAGTATTACCAGGATGATATTTGTGACTATGACATAAGATTGCCATTCTGTCTGTGGTCCCATCCTACCAAAACCATCTCTTAGTCCACAGTTGGGGACCTTGGTTCTGTGGTCCAGGAGAATGTAGTCACAATTCCCCCACATAAACCCTCCAAAATATCAATTCAGAAAAATCTGGGACCACTGACATCATAGAGTGAGCACCGAGGCCATATGTCCTTTGCTGTCACTTAAGTGTATGGACACTCACCCTGCCCCATACACACACTTCCTCCACTGAGAAATCTCCCTAACACAACTTCACATCACCTCTGATCTTTCCAGCCCATGGCTTGACACTGGTATTGCCCACACGTGCCTTCGGACAGGGCCGTTTCAGAAGCTGGTATCATCTGGCTTTTTTTTTCACCCTCTTTAAAAATAACCCAGCAGATTTTGAACTTCCTGCTTGATAGGAAAAAAATAGAACTCATACTCAGCAATCAAATTGCACTTTAGTCTGTTACTGATGAGGCAGTCAGATAACCAGGGCCCTGAGAGAGGACACATCTCCAAGTTTAGCTCAGAATATAAAAAGACAATCTGTCTGCTTGAATAGGCAATTAAAAGAGATGTCCTGATGTTGATATGTTTCTAGCTGTTGCTTTTCAGAATTAACCTTTGAATGAGTTTCGAATTTTAATGTCAAACCTCTGAGGTGAAGAGCTGCAGAGAGGAGGCTGGTGGGTGTGGCATAGGGGCTCTGAGGTGGGTGCTGGAGCTCACTTCTGGTCCTGCTTCTGCCATTAGCTGTTTGGGTGACCTTGGTCAAGCCTCTTCTCCATCTGGGATGTGCTTCCTCTATTCTGAAATATGAAGGTGAAGTTCTGTGAGCCTATACTGGGATATGTCACTCTCCCCTTCCTGCATGTATATATTTCTTGTGTGTGTATATGTGTGGCATGCATTCATGTGTGTATGCATGTTTGTGTGTAGGCATACATTGTGTGCAGGCGTGTGTGTGTGTGTGTGGAACTAGAGGTTAACACACACATTGGCATGTGTGTGTGTGTGCGTGTGTGTGTGGAACTAGAGGTTAACATTGGAACAGAGGTTAACAGTCACTCCCCACCTTATGTTTTGAGACAGAGACAGGGTCTCTCACTAAACCTAGAGCTTACTGAGTTGGCTAGAGTAGCTAGCCATCATCACTGGGGATCCCCTGCCTCAGCCTCCCCATTGCTGGACCTGTAGGCACATCCTATCATACCCAGCTTTTACATGAATGCTGGAGATACAAACCCAGGTCCTTATCCTTGTGTGACAAGCTCTTTACCAAGTGAGCCATCTGCACAGCTCCTCATGTATGTTTTCACCTTGTGGAAACACCATTTAACATGCCCAAACATTCTGGATTGCATCCGGAAGGACTGAGGAAAGGGGACCTTGGTGTACAATAAGGCTGTCATAGCCACATGCCACTGGGATGAATCTCCAAACCAGGCACAGTTATGGGAGGAAAGGATTTATTGAAGTTATAGATCCAGGGGAAGTTCCATAATGGCGAAAGAGGCTGCTCCCCCTTTTTATAATCCAAGCAGACAGAGAAAGACCATCACCAGCAACACACACACACACACACACACACCAGCAAACAGCAAGAAGGAAGGAGAGAGATTTCTTTCCCTTTTATATAGTCTTAGGATCTTGCAACCCTTTCCCAGACTTGTTGGCTTCCAAAGTCTCTGGAATTCCCTTCCTGCACTGCCCTCCCAGGAATGGATGTTTGTTTCCTATGTAATGGAGACCGCACAGTAAGTACTAAGTGTTGGTTCCTTTTTTAAATTTTTCTTTCTGTGGTGCTGGGAATTGAACCTGCCATGTCTGCTAGGTAAGGCTTCTACCAGTGACCTATATCCTCAGCTCTTTTTTTAGCTTCTTATTTTGAGACAAGGGCTCATGACATTGCCCAAGTAGGCCAGGAATTTGTAATTCTTCTTCAACCTCTTGGGTGATGGGATTATAGCCACCAGGCATGACTTAATTGTCAAATATCTAAGACAATCTCTCTATATCTCTGTTGCGGTCAACTTTCTAGTTGCTGAGCAGAAAGAACCCAAACAAAAGCAGCTTGTGGAGGAATGGGTTTATTTGGCTTATGGACTCGAGGGGAGACTCCATCCTGGCAGGGAAAACGATGGCATGAGCATAGGGGTGGACATCACCTCCGCCACAGCACTGCAAACAGCGGCAGGAAGGTGTGCCAAATACTGGCAAGGGGAAGCTGGCTTATAACCCCATAAGCCCGCCCCTGACAACACAGCTTCATCGAGGTTGTAAAACCCAAACTGCCATCAGCTGAGGATCGATCTATCAGAACACATTCATTTGTTTGTGGGGGACACCTGGATCAAACCATGACAATCTCTCTCTGTTTTTCTCTCTCCCCCTCCCCCTCTTCCTCCTTCTCCTCTTGCTAGGGATCAACCCCAGGGCCTCCCTTATCCAGACAAATGCCACAGAGTCACAAGCCACATGCCTTTAACTCTGTCTGAGCAAGTCAGAACAATGGGAGTAAAATGGTGTTGCAGTCAGCTTTTCGTTGCTGGCAGAAAGAACCTGACCAAAAACAGATTGTAGGAGGAAAGGGTTTATTTTGGCTTACAGACTTGAAGGGAAACTCCATGATGGCATGAGCAGAAGTTGGACATCACCTCTACCACAGAAGGTGCCAAACACTGACAAGTGGAAGCTGGCTATAACACACATAAGCCTGCCCCCAACAACACATCTCTAACAAGGTTCTAATTCCCAAATAGCCATCAGCTGGGGGATCAAGCGTTCAGAACACATAAGGTTATGGGGGACACCTGAGTCAAACCACCACAGATGGCTTAGCTCTGGAAGCTGACCCTCTGGTCCTCATAGGATAAAACAGTTCTGTATCCTGAGAGCTAGTAGGGTTCCTAGTCCTTAGCATGTTCCAAGGAAGCACCTGCAGGCTGCCTGTAATGTCAGGCCATCATTTCTGAGGTTCACATTGCCACCTGAGCTAAATGAGCTTTCTGCTGTGCAGTGAGGGCATTGTGACTAACTCTGAGCATCTCGCTGGTGGTGTAGGACAGGTTTCACAGAATCACTCTGCAAACAAGCCCATGGAATCCTGTGACAGAGCAGGTCCCCACTGAGCCAGGTTAGGCTGGAGCTTGAGGGTCAGCGTTGTGACAATAATGCCGGGCCAAGGACCACACTTGGAGTAGCAAAGGCTTAGAGAAGAGAGATCAGAGCATGGGATCTGGGCTCTGCCTGGAGCTCTGGTCTTGTCACGTGGCCCCCACTCTGCCTGGCATTAGGCACCCAGCCTCTCCCACTTGTGACTTGCCCTCGTCCGTCAAAGCTAGCAGCAGAAGGGAAGACACACTTCTTGTTTGTTTTAAGACTGTGCCACTAGGCAGCTTCTATGCTGCCGAGGCCCCCAAGAGAGTGGGGAGGACACTTCTGAGGATCAAGAAAAGAAGAATCAAAAAGTGCTTTGATGATGGAGAGGAATGATAGAAGGATGGGGTTCAAAATGGCTGCTGGGGGACCTTGGGACTTGTCAGCCAGCTGGGTGACCTTGAGTCTTGTCAGCTGGGTGCTGTGGGGAAAAAGAAATAGGGACAGAATTTGATCCAGTATTAGTCATCTTTCTTCCCTTGTCAAGGAAATGGCTGTCAACTCAGCACTTCAAAGGAATCCTCTCACACATTAAAGAGTGTGTGAGAAAGTGCAGGTACAATTTTCTACTGATCAGGGGAGAAGAAAGAGCATCCAGTCTTTTTCTAGGAAATTCCTTGGATTAAGGGATGAATTCCTGTCCCTAAAATATAAGGGCTTTGGTTGGGTGGTGGGTTAAACATAAGTCAGCTACGGTGTTAATTTAGCTGTAGGCCACCTTAATGAAAGCATGATTTCTACAATGGTGGTGATGGCTCTCCTCTGAGCAATGGAGAGATAGCTGGGGGCGTTCTTGTTCACTTCAGCACCATAGTGAGTGCAGGTCCCTACCAGCAGTTAACTTTTTTAGGAAGAAAAGGAAGTTAGCCAAAGACGTTGAGAGGATTCATACCATTGTTTAAAAGGCTAGAAAGGCCATTGCAAGCAGAGCCTTTAGGAAAAACACAGAGTATCTGACAATTGAATGGGTCTGATGAGGTCACTGTGGCCGATACACAGCAGATATACAGAGGCAGAAACGACCATGGTCAGTTTTGCAGTTACCAGGACCTTGACTTCTTCAGCAAGCACCGATGTCATTTCTCCATCAGGAATTCAACAAGCCCCAGGAAGCTCAACTCCTCCCTTCAACCTGTCCCTCCTCCTGTTCCCTCCAGAGTCACTGGGCCCTCTGGGTGCTCCCACCTGGCAGGGCCTGGATGACAGGACTATATCTTAGCAGCAGTGGGGGTTGACATCATTAGAGAAGCAGGACACAGATCGTGGGGTTTCTAAAATAGCAACGGATGGGTAGCCATGAGCACAGTAGACGCCCCCATCCATGTGGTAAAGGTCATAGCCTCAAGAGAAAGAAGTAGAGGAAAGACAGGCTGCCTGGCCTGCGGAAGACACAAGGAAGGAACTGTCTGTCCCCAGTGTCTTCCAACTATGGCAGAATCAGCTTCATTAGCTAAGCCATGGTGATCAGAGCTGCTCCAACTGTAGGCTTGGCCTCGCGTCAGAGTTTACCTTATAGACAAGAGCTTTGAACAGTCAGGGCAAAGCCTGCTCAGTGCAAGGAGGGGTGTGTGATCCAAGCACTGGGAGGTGGAAGCAGGAGGATCAGGAGTTCAAGGCCAGCTTAGCTACATAAGAACCTACCTCAAAACACACACAGAGAAGGACTACAGATACAGCTCAGTGGGTAAGCTGCACAAGGGCCTGAATCAATGTCAGGCATCTATGTAAAAGTGCCAGGTATGGTTGTGTGTGCTATAACCCCAGCCCTGAGAGGGGTGGAGACAGGTGGATCACTGAGACTCACTGGTCAGTCAGTCTAACCAAAAACCATACCAAATAAAGAATCTGGGAGCTCTAGATTCACTGAAAGACCCTAATAATAGAGGAGGACCCTTGACATCCCCCTCTGGCCTCTGAACATGGGGTTCACACATCTGCACACACATATAGATATGACACACACATACCATACATACTACACATATACTAAAAAAAAAACAACAAAATAACGATTCAGTGAGGGGCAGTGAGTTCCCCATCATAGGAAGCCCTCAAGAAAATGCTTGTTAACCCTTTGATAAGGGTTCTAGAAATAGAGGATGGTGGGATCCAAAGGTCCTTACAACTCAGTGACATTATCATTATTCATTCTCTCCTGACATGAATCATCTCTTTGGCTTCAGAAAACGGATATCATTCTTGATAGATCCTATGTAGAATTTGTAATGACCTTCTAGCCTTCATTTATTATTTTTTTTTGCCTGCACGGCATTTTATTAAAGCCTGCCACCCTATCTGTCCTCATCAAGTTAGTGAGGCAGCAGATCAGTGCATTATTCATACTTATCTAATACAGAGGAAGAGAAATGGCCCACAAAGCCCCGCCAGCTAGGAAGAAAAAAGTAGCTAGAAGCAATTCAGTCTCTGAAAAAATGGGACTTCTTTTTATAAAGGGAAAAAATGGATTTCAGTAAATAAATTAGGGAAGGAACTTTTTTTTAATCTTTTGAGATATAATCTCATGTATCCCAGGCTGGCCTCAAACTATACAGCTGAGGATGCCTTTAACTCCTGACCCTCCTGCGTCTACCTCCTGAGTGCTGGGATTATAAATATGCCTCCATGCCCATTATCATTGTGGGGAGCAGAATGAAATCTAAACGTGTGAACACGTAGCAACTGGGTCCCATTGCTCATGTCTTAAACAGCTAGACAGAAAAAAAGGGGGGGAACCCTTTAGTTGGGCCTCAGTTTGGTACAAGTGCCTAATGAATGAGTTCCCTCATCAGCATCTGTCTTTCCACTCACAGAATGGGAATGTCACTGCATGGATACAGCAGGGGACAGAGGCCTTCTTGCAGCACAGGAGGGAGTTCAGCTCTGTACCTCTGTCCAAATTCAGAAGGCATGTTCACAGAAGCTGTGCAGGAGGGAAGCTGAGCATAGCTCAGACCCTGGAGCCAGTCCTGATGGCTTCAATGCCCTTCCCAGGCAGCTTCTGGCCCACTAAGACCAGAAGTGGCTCTGTTAGCTCTCCAGCCTTGGGCAGCCTAGCAGCCCCTCCCCTGCTACACTGTGGGTGCAGGAGGCACCCGCTCAGCTCCAGTTGGATTCATGCCAGCCTCATTCCCAAGAGCCCTGGATAGTATCTTCTGCACCAAGCTCTTGGGTAGGGAATTTCACTGTTTGACTGGCAGCTGGTTGTCATACTTCTTCCCAGAGGTTGTAGGAACGAAGGCTGGGTGCTGAGCCTCTGTGTGTTGTCAGAGGCACACCTGTCACTGAAATCTCGTGGACTATTTTCAGTGCATGGGGGATGGAGTGTTCATCCCTTCACATCTCACATTCCTCTTTTATATGCATTCTCTAAATCCTCACAGTACATCCTGAGTGGTAAGAATTTTTATTTCCACTTCACAGATAGGGAAACTGAGGCAAGACAGAGCTGGAATGAAGTGGGAAGCTGGACTTGTTCTCACCAGCTCTTTTATCTAAAACACCTCCTTTAAAGAGAGATAGGAGGGGTTGGGGAGCTCGCCCAGTAGGAATTCAGGTCTTCAGAACCACACACAGAAAACCATCACTCAACTACTTCTGGAGCTTTTATTGTATGTGAACTTGTGTGTGCATATGCAAGTGGGCGCACATGTATGCACGTGCACATGGAGGCCAGAGAACAATCTCAACTGTTTTCTTCAGGAACACTAGCCGCCTTTTTTTAAAAAGAAATTCTAAAAAAATATATATTTATTTATTTATTTGAAAGAGAGTGAGAGATAGAAAGAGGCAGACAAAGAGAGAGAGAATGAGTGCCACTGCCAAGGAACTCCAGACACATGAGCCACCTTGTGTATTTAGTTTTCCGTGGGTACTAGGGAATTGAACTTGGGTCCTTCTGCTCCTTCTGCTTTTCAGGCAAAAAAAAGCCTTAACAGCTAAGCCATCTCTCCAATCCCAATATCCACCTTTTTGAGAGTGGGTCTCTTGCTGGCCTGTAATTCCCTAAGGATCCTCCTGTCTCTGCCTCCCCAGTGTTGGGATTACAGGTGTGCACCACAATGCCTGGCATTTTATTTGTGAGTGAGTGTGTGTGTGTGTGTGTGTGTGTGTGTGTGTGTGTGTGTATCATGTAGCATGTATGTGCAGATGTGTATGCATGCAGAACTTCAGGTGCTCTTCTCTAGTGTTCATCTGTGTACTTCCTTGACACAGGGTTTCTCTCTCTCTCTCTCTCTCTCTCTCTCTCTCTCTCTCTCCAGATCCGTGATTTTCAGTCTGTGAGCCCCCCAACAATTCTCCAGTGTCCCCCACCCCAGCCCTGCACACTGGGGCTAAAACATGCACACCAAGGTTTTCATATGGGTTCTGGAGAGTCCAACTTGGGTAGTCTAGGGTCCTCCCAGGCCCTCATGCATAAACAGTAGGTGCTCTTGACTGCTGAGCTACCTCCCCAGCCCTCCCCAACCCTTGGCATTTTACATGGGTGCTGGTTGTTTTAGCGTTGTTGACAATACCTAACAATAAGCAACTTAACAGAGGAAGGATCTTCTTTGGCTCACAGTTCATGGCTCTAATTCATCATGGCAGGAAGTCATGTCAGCAGGAGCTGTGAGGCAGATGGTTACATTGCATCCACAGTCAGAAAGCAAACGGGATGGATGCTGGCACTAAGTTCTCTTTCTCCTTTTTTAAATTCAGTCACGGAATAGTGCTGCCTATAGTTAGCATGGGTCTCCAGCTCAATAGACTTAATTACAGATATGCTCAGAGATTGGTCTCCATGGTGATTCTAAATCAAATCAAGTTGATAACTGATGTTAACCTTGTCAGACAATCCTGCAGGAGACACTAGGGTCTAAGCAATGAGGCCCACATCTTGCTCAGAGCTCTTAGTTATAAATTCCTCTATATATGCCTCTTGCCCTTTATTTAAACTTAACCCTCAAAAAATGAACCTGGCAGGGGGTGATGCCCCCGGACCTCTATTTGTTCTCTTACCAATGTGACTACACTGAAAATAATCTCTCTGCTTATTGTTGTTTCATTATTTGGCCTGTTTAAGGCAAATGGCTGGGCCTAGTTGGGGCTGCCAAGGCCCAGGCTTTGACCCTAACCACTCTGGTGACAAGGCTTCCTAACACAGCATAAAATCCTCTAACTGTCCAAGGGAGAAGTGACAGTTACACTTCCACTCTTTCTACTTGAAATAGAGCAACAGCAGCAGACTGTGGATGTGAACCATGGCTCCAGAGTCAGGCCTCACTCGGGCTCCCTGCGGCTTGCAACTTGGGAGGAGCTCGGTAACTTTGCTCTCCTGTTGTTCCTCCATCTGCATCAGCATCTGGAGCTTCTTCCAAAATAAGTGCTCTCCTTCCTTACTTCTCAAAGTGGGGTCCCCACAGGATAGCTCCTAGTATCATTGACAGTCTACTGGAAATGCAGAATTGGACCTGCTACCTGTAGCCACAGGCCCAGGCATCTGAGCAGACTGGGGCTGAGAGGCGCCACTCTGTGCGTGCAAACATGTCTATGTTGGATGGACTCAGAAAGGACAAGAATGGGATGTGGGAGAAGATCCCGATGGGGTTTTCTGCATTCATCTGTAATCAGTCATTTGAAGAGCTCCATGTTCTCGGAGGCACATCCTGACGGCTCTGTGTATGTCCTTCTGTTGCTGATAGAAGTGATTCTGCTGACTGGGCATGAGGTGCTTCTCATGCCTTCTGTGAATGTCTGTTGAATTACCTTACCCACTGGATGGCTTTTTCAATGTAGTCTCTCCCCACGGGAATGTTGTGGAAAAGCTCTGGTACACTGTATGGGCAATCACCCCTTTCAGACACCTGTTCCACTGACAACTTTGTGAATTAGCTTCCTTACAGCATTAGCCAGCAACCATTCCATTCTGAAGAAAGAAGACAGAGAGAATGAAGGGTTCCTTATGAAATGCAGACTGGAGGTTTGCCCAAAACACCTTGTGATTAAAGTGAAACAGATGGGCCACTAAAAACCAGGGATGGAGGAGATTTCAGAGGACATTTCGGAAAGACGTGTGCTCTCGGCTAAATGTCTGTGTCCCCCCACACACACACACATACCCCTTAAATTCATATGCAGAAATTCTGAGGAGATTGCTCAGAGGGTAAGCACACTTGCCACTCAAGCAAGTGGGCTGAATTCAATCCCCAGCACCCATGTAAAAAGCTGGGCATGGCCCACTCATGCCTGGAACACCAGTTCTCTGGAGGGTGAAGACAGGGGAATTGCTGGGCTTGCTGGGCAGCCAGTGTGACTGAAAAGAGCAGCTCTGGTTTCAGTGAGAGATTCCATCTCAAGGAACTAAGGCAGAAGAGCTATTGAGGACACCCAGAGTTCTATTCTGGCCTCCGCACGCATGTGCATAGGATGTGTGCATCTGTACACACATGTATATACAACACACACACATTCGCACCACGTGTATTACATACTTCATACACAGGCAAAAAATAATGAAAAAGAAATCCTAACCCAAGTGTCATGGTGTTAGGAGGGGCCTTTGGCAGCTCATGAGAGTAGAGCCATAAATGGGGGTAACACCTTACAAAAGGGATCCCTGCGAGTTCCTCACTCCTTGTGCCCTGTCTTTGATGTGAGAAGACTTGTGTCCTCACTGAACCCTGAGTCAGGTGCACCTTGACCTAGAATTATCAGCCTTCAAAACTGTGGGAACCAAATGTTGGTTGCTCAAACCACCAGGTTTATGGTATGTTGGCATATTGTCCCAGATTAAGTAAGACATCTTCAAAGAGAACATTCAAATGATACATTTAAGGAGGAAAGTCACAACCTGAAATGTCTTCCTCAATAGTATCTTCCGAAAGTATGAATGTAAGGGACAAGTGCTTCTAGAATGATCCCAACTGCTTGCTTCAGCTTTGTTCTATCCTTGAATCCCTATTACTGACCTATCCAGCAGTACAAAAAAAGTAATTACTTTCATCAAAAAAAAAGGCTATGATCCTGTCTATAACACAGCATTGATTACCCAGAAAATTCCAGACTGATCCTCACCTCAACTACCTCTATCCACAAACTTATCATCGTGGCCTTTTCCAGAATGATCTGACTGGGATGATGAATCACACCATGTGTACTAGGTGTATCTAGGGGCACATGTATCTGTACACATATATGTATACAACACACATATCACACCACACACTAGTATTATGCATACTATACACACAGGCCAAAAAAAGAAAAAGAAATCCTAACCCAAGTATAATGGTGTTAGGAGGGGCCAGTCACCTTCCTCGCAGCTCCCTTCATTGGCACTTCTGCCCCTGGTTCAGTGGTAGAGCACTTGCCTAGCGTAACAAGGCCCTGCTTTCTATTCCCAGCCCTTTTTATAAAA
>PVHP010032357.1:0-20396 GCA_004024765.1 Zapus hudsonius | reverse complement strand
TTTTTTTTTTTTTTGGTTTTTCGAGGTAGGGTGTCACTCTAGCCCAGGCTGACCTGGAATTCACTATGTAGTCTCAGGGTGGCCTCGAACTCTCACAGTGATCCTCCTACCTCTGCCTAACCAGTGCTGGGATTAAAGGCATGCGCCACCACGCCTGGCTCAAATATCACTGATTTTTTTTTCTTTGTTTAATATAGGGTGTCTCGCTCTAACCCAGGCTGACCTGGAATTCATAATGTAGACCTAGGATGGCCTTGAACTCATGGTAATCCTCCTACTTTAGCCTTCCCAGTGCTGGAATTAAAGGCATTTACCACCATACCTGGCTTATAACTAAATTTTTAAGCAGCAAAATCAAAGTATTGAGTTTCTAGTCCTTAACTTCAATGCATATAACTACTAAAAATTTTAATTTATAAATGTAATATTCATTTATGATTAAAAGTTATCAAAACAATTAGTTAAGGGCTGAAGAGATGGCTCAGCCGTTAAGGTGCTTTCATGCAGAGCCTACAGTTCAATTCCCAAGTACCCACGTAAAGCCAGATGCACAGAGGGGCACACACATCTGGAGTCTGCAGCAGCTGGAGGCCCTGACTTGTACATTGTCTCTGTTTCTCTTCTGTCTCTTTCTCTCTCTCTCTCTCTGCTTACAGAGAAATAAATGAAAAAAAATTTTAATTAGTTAAGAGAATATAGGCTCCAGTCTCAAATAAATTGAGCTTAAACGTCAACTGTGCAAAACAAAGAAGTGGAGGGAGGAATTCAAAATCATCCTCAGCTACACAACTAGTTCAAGGACAGCCTGGGCTACAAGAAACCTTGTCTCAAAAAAAAAAAAAATGCTGATAGTTGTAGCACACACCAGTATTCCCAGCACTTGTAAAGCTAAGGCAAGAAGTTTGCTGGTGTTCAAGGCCAACAAGGGCCATATAGTGAGTGGTCAGACCAGGCAGGGCAATATACCAAGACACTCTTAAAAAACACAAATAAATCAACATTATATTAAGAATTCAACTTTGGCCAGCTTATTAGCTTTCTTAACTTTAACCCTAAATTTTCATCCTCTACAACTGTGTAGTGGTGCACACCTGCAATTCCAGTACTTGGTAGGCTTTGGCAAGAGAACCCATTTTGAGGCCAGCCTGGGCTGCTACACAGGAAACCCTGTCCCCTCCAAAAAGTAACTAAAATAAATTAGTGTAAGGCCAGCCCAGACTACAGAGTAAATTCAAGATCAGCCTAGGACAGAGTGAGATCTGCCTCTTTTTCTCCACCTCCACTTTTATCTAGCTTTTCTATTAAGTGCCTCCTTCAAATCATAACCTGACCAATTTGGATTCTACAGTAGTACATAACATAATGGATTACAGTCTAAGAAATGCAACTCCATTGTTGTATAAGCATCATAGAGTAGACTTATAAAAAATGAAATGATACAGGTTAAGTCACTCAATATGGCCACTTGATGCAATCAAGAGATACCCAGCCATGGTGGCTCACACCTTTAATCTCAGCACTCAGAGGTAGGAGGATCGCTGTGAGTTCAAGGCCAGCCTGGGACTACAGAATGAGTTACAAATCAGCCTGGGCTGCAGTGAGACCCTAACTCAAAAAAAAAAAAAAAAAAAGAGAGGGATGGAGGGTGGGGGGGAGAGAGAGAGAAAGAGAGAGAGAGTAAACACAAGATATATGAGGTTACTATTAATATAGCTTACTGCTTTGCAGTTAACTTTTTATGTGTATACTCCAAAGTAACAACTAAAAGCATAATGTAAAAAACAGAGCAGTAGAGAAGTTCTTTATTACCATCATATTACCATCAGATGTGCTATACATTTATACAATGAGTAAAGTAATAGGTTTGCTTATACCAGCACAACCACAAATACAGGCAAAGCCTTAAACTACAACTACATGATGACTGTATCACTAGGAAACAGAAATTGTTCAGCTCTGTTATAATCTAAAGGGATCACTTTCATACATGCAATCTGCCCAACGACTGGAACATATATACTTTTATTAATTTGTATGTGGTGTGTGTGCACCATGGCACACATGTGGAGGTCATAGGACAACTTCAAGATGTCTATGCTCCAAGTACTGATCCAGACGACCCACGGAAGAGGATATCCAGCTGATTGGGGATGGGGAGGGGGGGGATTGGGGAATTGGGGATAACAACTCATTGTTTGCCCACTAAATAATGTAATTAATTATGGACAATAAATATATATATTTTTTAAAAAGATGTCTGTGCTCCAACTTGAGACAGGGCTCTTGCTGCAAAAGAACTACTAGACTGCAAATGAATGTCAGATTGGCTGGCTCCACCTCTTACGGTCATGGGTGTCTTGAGATCACAGGTACATGTGACACTTTGCATTAGGCTTTCTGTGAGGGCTGGGGAATTGAGAGCCCAGGCCAGCAGGCTATGCAAACAAACACCGTTAAAGTCATCTCCCCAGTCCCATGACTCTATTTCTAGCAGTTTCTTTCAGTATGAAACTCAGCCCTGTTGCAGCCTTGCCTGGTTTGTTTTGACCTCTATGAACCTTTGTTGTTGTTTGAGACAGTGGTTCATGTATCCTAGGCTGGCCTCAAACTTCTTATGTAGGTGAGGATTACTTTAAACTTTTTTTTTTTTTTTTTTTTTTTTTGGTTTTTTGAGGTAGGGTCTCGCTCTAGCCCAGGCTGACCTGGAATTCACTATGTAGTCTCAGGGTGGCCTTGAACTCATGGCAGTCCTCCTACCTCTGCCTCCCAAGTGCTGGGATTAAAGGCGTGTGCCACCACGCCCGGTTTACTTTAAACTTCTAATCTCCCTACTCCATTTCCCAAGTACATCCAACAGCACACCACTTTATGCTGCAGAGATTGAAAACTGGGCGTCAGGCTTCCTAGGCAATCACTCTACCAACTGAAACACATCCCCAGCCAAATTGCTATGAATTTTAAGAGTTTTCAAATTCCTCTTCTCTCAACTTCATTAGAAAACCTACTGCCTAACTCTCCTTGCAGACATTAGTAACATAAGAGTAGCAAACCTACTTATTTATTTCCTACTTTCTTAGATCTTAATGTTCATGGACATTATATTTTTTATTATCCATAATGAGATACATTTAATAAACAAATAATGAGTTGTTATCCCCAGTTCCCCAATGTCCCTCTTCCCTACCCCTAATCAGCTGGATATCCTCCTCCTTGGGCAGTCTGGATCAGTTCATGGGGTAGGGGATTATGGAAAGCCTAGGAGTCAGCCTGGTTCCACTCGCCTTAGTGTGATATTACTGAGGGGGGCGATATCTCTGGGAGTTCTCCCCCATCATGGCTTTTACAATCTTTCCGCCCCCTCTTCCTCAGTTCCCTGAGTCATGGTGGGTGAGTATTAAGGCTGCTTTATTGTTGAGGTCTTAGGAGTCTCTGTACTTCTGCTTTAGGTTGTGTTGAAAATTGTTGGTATCTGTCTGGCTTATCCTGTGTTGACTGATTGGCTTTGGTTATGGGTCTCTTGTTTATCCCACCATTCTCTTCGGGGTTCATGGACATTATTGGTGCCTTTTGTTTTTGTTTGTTTGTTTGTTTGTTTCACTCTAGCCAGGCTGACCTGCAATTCACTATGTAATCTCAGGATGGCCTCAAACTCATATTGATCCTACCTCTGCCTCCCAAATGCTGGGATTAAAGGCGTGCACCACCACACCCAATCTAATTTTATTGTAGCTTTTGCCTGCATTTTGTTTTTAATCTTGAAATCCTAGTTATTGTTGCTATCTTTCCAGAAGTCACAAAACACTTTTTTTTTTCCAGGTAGGGTCTCACTCCAGCCCAGGCTGACTTGGAAATGGTAGAGCTGTAGAAGTACAGACAGGACAAAGATATAGCAAAGGGAGAAATAGAATTATCTATTATTATGTATTATCTATCATGACAAGTTGGTTTTATTTCAGTGGCCTGCAAGGTTAGGCCACTATATGCAAGTTAATATAATTCACCATATAAATAAACTTAAGGATATAAATCATATGATCATCTATATAGATTCAGAAAAGCCAGTTGATGAAGTTTAACATACTTTCAGGATAAAAGTCTGGAGAAATTAGGAACAGATAGAACATGCCTCCAAATAATAAAGGCTAAGCCATTAAGGGTGCCACTGTCTTTACTCTTACTCAATATAGTCCTAGGAAAGTTTATGTTTTACTAACCTAATGAAATCTATTAAAAGAGGATTAGGTACTGCCTTTTTTTCCATTTAATCCATTTTAAGAAATGACATTGTAAAAGCCTCAATTCTAAGGACAGTGGCTCTTGTACCCTTCAGTGCTTCACACTTATAACAGACAATAAGTTACAAGTCAGCCTGGGCATCTCTTCCATGCTCTACTTTAGAAAACCTACAATAGACAGGACCCAGGCACCTGCTTATTGTGAAGGCACACTGACAACATATGCCTTCCAAGAGGTGTTCTGACTTATACCAGATTAAATGTGTTAGGCTATGTGTATTCACCAGCCTCAATCTCTAACCTGGGCTTCCAACCACCTTTACAACAGTCTTGATTTGGGTGACTCAAAAAATAACATGAAGCTGGGTGTGGTGACACACACCTTTAGTCTCAGAGCTGGGAAGGTAGAGATAGGAAGATCATTGTGAATTCGAGGCTAGCCTGAGACTACATAGTGAATTCTAGGTCAACCTGGGCTAGAGCGAGACCCTACCTTGAAAAACCAAAATAAATAAATAACATTAAACATACATATATAAAAAGGGATCTAAAAAGTCAGTAACAGTTACTGTTACAGATAGCACCTGTAAGTACATCTAGAGAAAGAGAAGAGGGGATGCTGGCTCATGAAGAACAGGTAGAAGGAATTTGAAGACAAATAAAACACAATACTGACAAGCACAAAGATTAAGTAATAACCCCAAAACCAAAATGCATAAATGAAAAAATTGATGTTAGTCTGGATCAAAATTAAAGTTTCTAAAAAAATGTTTCTGTTCTTTCAAAATCACTGCTAAAAAATGAAGACAAACTACACACCAGAAGAAAATATTTGCAAAACTTGGGCTGGAGAGATGGCTCAGCGGTTAAGGCACTTGCCTCCAGTGCCTAAGGCCCCTGGTTCAATTCCCCAGGACCCACATAAGCCAGACCCACAAGGTGGTGGCCCTGGTGCACGCACGCTCTCTCGCGCTCTCTCTCTCTCTCTCTCTCTCTCTCTATCTATCTATCTATATATGCTTGAAAATGAATAAAATATTTTTTAAAAACTTATCCAAAATGTATGAGGAACTCTCCAAAATACAATAAGCAACATATACTCAGAGATGGGAATGTGCAAAGCAACAGGGCATCTACCTAGCATATCCACGGCCCAGTTACATACCAATGATAACAAAAAAGAAAAACACAAACTTACATAACCAGTAATTCTAGATGTTTACACAAAAACACGAAATTCAGGGAGATTCCTATTAAAAACTTTTTTAAGGGGGCTGGAGAGATGGCTCAGTGGTTAAAGGTGCTTGCTTGCAAACCCTGACAGCCCAGGTTCAATTCCCCAGTACCCATGTAAAATCAGGTGCACAAGGTGGTGCATAAGTCTGGAGTTCATTTACAGTGACATGAGGACCTTGTGCACCCATATTCTCTTTTCTCTCCCCCCTCCCTCCCTTTTCTTTCAATTTGTATCTCAAATAAATTTTTAAAATTTTTTTAAGTAGCCAGGCATGGTGGAGCACGCCTTTAATCCCAGCACTTGGGAGGCAGAGGTAGGAGGATTGCCGTGAGTTCAAGGCCACCCTGAGACTGCATAGTGAATTCCAGGTCAGCCTGGGCTAGAGTGAGACCCTACCTCAAAAAACAAAAAAAAAAAAAAAAAAAAATTTTTTAATACCTAAAGGGCTGAAGAGATGGCTCAGCGGTTAAGGCATTTGCCTGCAAAGCAGAAGGACTCTTATTCGATTTTGATTCCCTAGTACCCACATAAAGCCAATTGCAAAAGTGGCGCATGTATCTGGAGTTCATTTGCAGTGTCTGGAGGCCCTAGCATGCCTATTCTCTTTCTCTTTCTCTCTCTCTCTAATAATAAATAAAAAATTTTAATTAAAAAATCTATTCTGTCTACCTCTCTCTAATAATAAATAAAATTTTTTAATAAAAAAAATGTCCAGGGCTGAAGAGATGGCTTAGCGGTTAAGGCGTTTGCCTGCAATGCAGAAGGACCTGAGTTCGATTCTCCAGTGCCCATATACAGCCAGATGCACAAGAGGGCGCATGTGTCTGGAGTTCATTTGCAATGGCTGGAGGCCCTGTTGTGCCCATTCTCTCTGTCTCTCTCTGTCTGCCCCTTTCTCTCTCTCTCGAATAAATAAATAAAATATTTAAAAAAAAAAAAATTCCAAGCCGGGCGTGGTGGCGCACACCTTTAATCCCAAGCACTAGGGAAGCAGAGGTAGGAGGATTGCCGTGAGTTTGAGGCCAGCCTGAGACTACAGAGTGAATTCCAGGTCAATCTAGAGTGAGACCCTACCTCGGCTTCCTTTTTTAATACTTTGTTTTAAAATAGCTTTGAAATAGCACATTGTTAAAAACAATGCATTTTTTTATGTAGAGTCTCACTCTAGCCCAGGCTGACCTGGAATTCACTATGTAGTCTCAGGGTAGCCTCAAACTCATGGTGCTGGGATTAAAGGCATGTGCCACCATGCCCCAGTACTTGTTTTGTTACTTTTGAGACAGGGTTACATGTACCAGAGACTGGCCTGGAACTCACTCTGACCTGAAAATCCCATCCTGTTGCCTCCACCACCAGAGTGATGGGATTGTAGACAGGAACCATCACACTTAGCTGTTTTGTGACTATGTCTCCCATGTAGCTCAGGCTGACCTAAAAGTCACTATGTAGTTGAGCTGGTCTGAGCTCCTGATCCTCTTGCCTCCATCTCACAAGGGCTATAATTAAAAACATATGCCACTACATCCACCAAAGGTAGTGTATTTTTGTTTATATAGTATAATTTTCCAGGCACAGAAACACGTGCCTATAATCCCAGCATTCAGGAGGCTGAGGAAGGAGGACTATCAGGAGATCAAGGCCAGCCTGGACTGTCATTCATAAATAAGTAAATAAATAAATCTACTTTAAAAACAAAAACTATAGGAAATTTTTCATAATAACTAAAGGTGTGGGAGGGAGGCTGCAATAGAGCTATGGAAAAACCTAGGGGATAATGGAAATGCACTCCATCTTGATTGTGGTGCTAGCTGTATCACAGCATGCACCTGTCAAGCTCCACAGAAAGGTACAAAAGAAACCCAGTGAATTTCTACTCTGCATGGCATACCTCTAAATACACTTTGAGCAAAAAAATAAACTTTTTGAAACCAGAGTTATAGACAGAAATTATATGTAATTGGGCCTGGGGAGATGGCTCTACAGTTAAAGGCACTTGCTTTCAAAGCTTGACAGCCCGAGTTCAATTCCCCAGTACCCACAGAGAGTGGGTACTGGATCCAGTGCACTAAATGGATCATGCAATCTGGAGTTTGTGTGCAGTGGCAAGAGGTCCTGCCCCCTTCTCCCCCCACTGGGTACACCAGGGCCCCTCAACACCAGGACAAACTAACTACAGGAACATGTGCCACCCTGTGCATCTGGCCGTAAGTGGGTAAGCAGGAATTGAACCTGGGCCATCAGGCTTTGCAATCAAGTGCCTTTAACTGCTAAGCCATCTCTCCAGCCCAAAATTGTTTTAAAAAAAAATAACTGTTTTAGCTTCCTTTATAATAGCTTTATTGAAAAGTAATTAATGGGCTGTACAATTCATTAATTTAAAGTATACAATTCAATAGTTTTTAGTATACTCACAGGGCTTTGCAATAATTACCACAATTTTTAGAAAATATTGAGTCTTCATAAAGACATCTTTTATTCTTTGTCTATAGAACTCTATCCCATCAATCTGCCATATTTAGCCCCATTTTTAAAATATTGTTATTTGCAAGCAGAGAGATAAATAAAATGGGTATGCCAAGGCCTCCAGCCACCACAAATGAACTCCAGATACAAGCACTACTTTGTGCATTTGACTTTACGTGGTCACTAAGGAATCGAACTTGGGTCATTAGACCTTGCAGGCAAGTGCCTTAACTGCTGAGCTATTTCTCCAGTCTTAGCCCCATTTTACTCATTTATTTACTTATTTGCGCACAGACAGAGATAGAAGAGAGACAGACCAGGAGAATGTGCACATCAGGGCCTCTAGCCACTGCAAATGGACTCCAAATGTATGTAACCCTTTGTGCATCTGGAGTAACGGTAATAGAGAGCTCAGTTGCTAGAATACCTTGGAAAAAAAACCTTGTAGGTGGAGAGAGATGGCTCAGTGGTAAAAGGTGCTTGTTTGTAAAGCCTAAGGGCCCAGGTTCAATTCCCAACTTCCCACATAAAACCAGATGCACATAATGGCACATGTGTAGAGTTTGTTCTGGCACACCTGTACTTAACTTACTTCCCCTCTCCTCATAAATAAATAATGAAAATTAAAAAAAGAAAATAAAAGAGCCCAGCATGGTGGTACATGCCTTTAATCCCAGCACAGGAGGCAGAGGTAGGAGGATCGCCAAGAGTTCAAGGCCACCCTGAGACTACATAGTGAATTCTAGGTCAGTCTGGGCTAAAGAAAGACCCTACCTCAAAAAAAAAAAAAAAAAAAAAAAAAGCAAGCAAGCAAGTGCTTTTAATAGCTGAGACCTCTTCCCAACCGCATCAGCAATGTTTAATCAGTAGAGTGATCTAAAATAAATAATCACGTGACTTCTCCACACTCCCACTCTACACTTCTATATATATTCTTTTCCTTGTTTTGTCCATTTAGGTTTATGATGTTACCACCTATCTAGTTTTTTAGACTGAGAATTTAGTTCAGGGGTAGAAAACTTGCCTAATGTTTAGGGCCTTGGGTTCAATCCCTAGCACCGAGAGGGAACAAAAAGGATGTACTTCACCCACCATGACTCAGGGAACTGAGCGGAAGAGGGGGCGGAAAGATTGTAATAGCCATGGTGAAGGAGAATATCCAGAGACATGGCTCCCCTCAGTAACAACATATAAGGGGGGGGTGGAACTGGGTTGACTCCTAGGCTATCCATAACCCCCATGGACTGATCCAATTTGCCCACGGAGGAGGATACCCAGTTGATTGGGGACAGGGAAGAGGGAAATCAGGGAATTGGGGACATCAACACATTTGCTCATTCAGTGCATCTAATTATGGATAATAAAGAAATTTAGAAAAGGATGTACTTAAAGCTGAGAACCTAGATGTCAACAGTCTTCATTTCCCTATTCATCCACAAATCTTAGGGATTCTACCTCCAAAATATATGCCAACCAATTATCACCTCCATCCTACACTAATGATTATGTTCAAACAGTATTATGGGGATGTTAAATGCACTTGCCTGCAAAGCCTAATGGCTTGGTTTCAAATTCCTCATTACCCATATAAAGCCAGATGCACAAAGTGATGTATGCATCTACAGTTTACAAGAGGCACTTTCATTCTCATTTTGTGTTAGCCGGGCGTGGTGGCACACACCTTTAATCCCAGCACTCAGGGAGGCAGAGGCAGGAGGACTGCTGTGAGTTCAAGGCCACCCTGAGACTACATAGTGAATTCCAGGTCAGCCTGAACTGGAGTGAGACCCTACCTCGAAAAACAAAAATAAAATAAAATAAAATAAAATAAAATAAAATAAAATAAAATAAAATAAAATAAAATAAAATAAAATAAAATAAAATAGAGAGAGATATTTTAAATAGTATTTAAAAACACAGATTTGTATCATCTCCAGCCTAACTGATCCTCTATTTACCATCTAGTTCTCTGAAGTTCAACTCCTATAAAGGAGCCAAAGAAATCATTTTTAAAGACAGAGGCCCATTTTGCAATTCCAGCCTTCATGGAGCTCACTAAGTATAAGTAGCACAGGATGGCCACAAAACCAAGGTGATCCTCCTGCTCAGCCTCCCAAGAGCTGAGATGCACCACCACATCCAGCTCAAAGGAATCATTTGAAGACATTGTCAGAGGGTTCTTAGAGACTTCTCTGTTATTATTTTTCCCAATCACGATCACATTATCCAACATTATACTATTCTCTTCACTACCTGGTATTATTTATCCATTTCTTCTTTATTTTGTCTCACCTTAACAAAATCTGTCCTTTCTGTTGTTGCTTGCCCAGCACTGGAACCATACCTGGCCTATGTCCTAAATATTTGTTAAATAAGTGGATCTTTCCTATAATGATGGTCTATTTGCTCCACCTGGGCCAAAAAGTAGCAATATAACCCTGCAAGAAAGAGACTGAATCTCATAAACTAGTATTCTAATGCTATCCAGCCAAGAAACAAATTATAGGTCAGGAAGTAAAATCCTTGGAAAAGAGGGAGAAAGTTTCTTATTTCTACTTCTTGACCTGCTTCCAAATTTCAAAGAAAAAAATGCCCTCTAAATGACAGGATGGTCTCAGCAAACAGATACTATTTCTCCAGGGCTAGCTCTCTCTGTGTGTGTGTGTGTGTGTGTGTGTGTGTGTGTGTGTTCTCTATAATTCCCTATTTAATACATTTTTTAAAAAATCAGATCTGGAGAAGGTCAGCAGTCAAGAACAAGAAGGCCTGAGATGGCATGATCAAATCTGCAGAATCTTCGTAAACAGCTGGGCATGATGGCAACTCACATCTATGACCCCAGTCCTGTGGGACACAGAGACCAGAGAATCACTGTAGCTCACAAAAAGCAAGTGCTAGAATAGTAAGAGACTTTATCATAAGGAAAAACAGACAGGTAAGTGATGGAGGACACCTGATGCTCTCTTCCGGGCACCATAGGCTAGCACAGGGCAGCACAACAGCATATATACATGCATACATACATAGGAACACCACACAAGAAAAGAAAAAACTCATTACCTGGAAAGAATTGGGCAAAGATTCTGTTTCCATACTGACTGTGTGGCACAAACAGAATCTCTACAAGGCTAGCAAGAGTACCAGATATAATCAGAAAGAAACTTGTCAATGAAAGAAAACTCAATTTCTGACAAGAATCAGGGCTATGAGACAAGCTTCTTGCCACAGGGAGAAACTTTGATTTGTGCCTACCTTAGGGTACAGGGATAGTATTAAATAGAGCCAAATGAGGGCTAAAGAGATGGTTCAGTGCTTACAAGTGCTTGCCTGCAAAGCCTGACGGCCTGGGTTCAATTCCCCAGGACCCACGTAAAGCCAGATGCACAAAGTGGCACATGCATTTGGAGTTCATTTGCAGTGACAGGAGGCCTTGGCATGCCCATACTCACTCTCTTTCTGCCTACATCTTTCTCTCTCTTGCAAATACATAAACATTTTTAATAAAAAGACAAACAAGACAAAAAAAACATAGTGTGGTAGTAGTAGAAAGCAGAAAGGTTTTTTGAAGCATATTTGATTAATAGTTTCAACAAGATTTAATTAGCAATTAAAACTAGATAGCTGGTATGGTGGTGCACACCTTTAATCCCAGCACTCGGGAGGCAGAGATAGGAGGACTGCCATGAGTTCAAGGCCACCCTGAGACTACATAGTAAGTTCCAGGTCAACCTGGACTAGAGCGAGACCCTACCTCGGGGGAAAAAAAAAAAAAGAGAGAAGGAAGAGTTCAGTTTCTGGCTGTGGAGATGGCTCAGCAGTTAAAGGTGCTTGCTTGCAAAGCTTGCTGGCCCAGGTTTGATTTCCCAGTACCCAGGTAACACACCAGACGTATAAGTGGCGCAAGTATCTGGAATTTGCAGCAGCAAGAGGAGGCCTTGGCATGCCCATTCATTCATTCTCTCAAATAAATAAATATTTTTTTAAGAGTTCAGGTAGTTGGGTAGTTGGAGAGATGGCTCCAGTGGTTATGGCACTTACCTGCAGAGCCTAATGACCCTCTTATAAAACCAGATGCACAATGTGGTGCATGTGCTTGGAGTTCATTGCAGCAGCTGGAGGCCCTGGCCTGCCCATTCTCTCTGTCTGTCACTCTTCTATCCCTCTCTACAGTTTAAAAAAAAGTCACCACACTGCTGAGAAGTGGCAGTTAAGTGTTCAGCTCTGAAACATCTCTATCACACCCTCAGGGTCCAGGGCAGAATAGGGGGCTGAAAGAATGTAAGAGCCAAAGGAAGGGGAGTAGTGCTTAAAATGCTGTCTTCCAGACACAAAATGACCCTAACATTCATGACCCTGCTGACACTACCTACAGAAGACCTGTGTGACAAGAGGAAACAATGAAGACAGTGAAACTGAAGAGAAGCTAACTGGAAAAAAAGAAGGAATTGAATGGAGGGTGGATTTGGGAGTAGGAAAATGGGGGTGAGGGATGAGAATTATGGGGTATTATCTATACTTATGGACACTATCAATAAAAAGTTTACAAAAAGCCAAGCACAGTAGTGCACATCTTTAATCCCAGCACTCTGGAGGTAGAGGGTGGGAGGATCACTGTGAGTTCCAGGTCAGCCTGGGCTAGAGTGAGACCCTACCTTGAAAAACCATATAATAATATTATTAATAGTAATAGTAAATGGGATGAGGAGATGGCTCAGCAGTAGGAGTTTCTGCTGCTTAAGTGTGAGGGCTTGGTAGGGCAGATACCACTAAGATTCCGCCAGAACTCAAGTAAAAAGCTAGACCTGGTCATGCACATCTGTGTCCCCGAGAGTGGGGGAGGCTAGACTCACTGGGATTCAATGACCAGAAAAAAAGGTAGCTGGGGGTTGAGGAAGAGATTCTGATGTTGAGCAACAAAGAATACCTTAAGTTCTCTGGCTGACAACACATACACACAGAATGCACATCTGTATGCACACGCACGTACACACACGTACCATACCACACATATTCTACACACAAAATTGAGATTTAAAAAAAAAAGTTTGGTCCAGGCTTGGTGGTGCACCCCTTTAATCCTAGCATTTGGAGGCAGAGGTAGGAGGATCGCTGGGACTACAGAGTAAATTCCAGGTAAGCCTGGGCTAGACTGAGCCCTACCTCAAAAAAAAAAATTTTTATAAGGCTAGGGTATGTCTCAGTAGTAAATTGTACAGTAGGACTTTAGGGGTTCAATCGGCAGCATTGCAAAAAAAGTTTTGAATGTAATTATTGCAGCACTTTAACACAAGAGAAAGAATTACTTAAAATTAGTCTAATTTGGGCTGGACAGATAGCTCAGCAGTTAAGACACTTGCCTGCAAAGCCTAAAGCCTAACAACCCAGGTCTAATATCCCCCTATGTAAAGTCCAATACACAAAGTGGCGAATGTGTCTAGAGTTCTTTGCAGCGACTAAGGGCCCTGGCCATTCTGTCTTTCTCTCTCCTTCTGTTTGCAAATAAAAAAAATTTTCTGCCGGGCTTGGTGGTACACGCCTTTAATCCCAGCACTCGGGAGGCAGAGGTAGGAGGATTGCCATGAGTTCAAGGCCACCCTGAGACTACATAGTGAATTCCAGGTCAGCCTGGACTAGAGGAAGACCCTACCTCGAAAAAAAAAATTTTTTTATGAGCCAGGCATGGTGGTGCACGCCTTTAATCCCAGCACTCACTCCGGAGGCAGAGGTAGGAGGATCGCTGTGAGTTCAAGGCCACCCTGAAACTACATAGTGTTTCCAGGTCAGCCTGGGCTAAAGTGAGACCCTACCTCGAAAAACCAAAAAAAGAAAAAAAATTGTATTAGTCTAATATGTTACCAAAGTGTGTAGCAGTTTTCTAGAACACTAACAACAGCATTAGTGGCAATGAATCTCCCTGAATTAGCACTAGACAATTTACCCTACATATTTTAATTGGTAGATCATTTCACTCAAGAAAAATTAAAAACCAGTTTATAAATGATCAGATTGAAGAACGATATAAAATTTTAAAGCATGCATATACCCAATATTTTTTTCAAAAGCAAGTGTTTTTACATCTATCTTTTTTTTTTTAATATTTATTTGAGCTGGGCGTGGTGGCGCACGCCTTTAATCCCAGCACTCGGGAGGCAGAGGTAGGAGGATCGCCGTGAGTTCAAGGCCACCCTGAGACTGCATAGTGAATTCCAGGTCAGCCTAGACTACAGTGAGACCCTACCTTGAAAAACTAAAAAAAAAGTATATAATATATATATATATATATATATATATATGTTTATTTATTTGAGAAAGAGATAGAGGGGCTGAAAGAGTGAGTGCGCGCGCCAGGGCCTCCTGCCACTGCAAAGCAACTCCAGGCACATGTACCATTTAGTGCATCTGGCTTTACGTGAGTACTGAGAACTGAACTCAGGTTGTCAGGCTTTGCAAGCAAGCTCTTTTAATGGCTGTGCCATCTCTCCAGGCCCCAATATTTGTTCTAAATGAAATAACGTGCTATCATACAACTTAACTTGCCCTATCTATGACTAATTATTGCATGAAGACAACATATACATGGTAAGCTTAGGACTATCAACATTAAAATTTAATTGCTCAAAATGCAAATGAATGTATTTAAATGACTGAATGAATGGAAAGATAGACAGGATAACTATGATAAAACAATTGTCTAGGAAAATGCCAATGTTATCATCTAGGGGGTTGAGTATATGGATGCATTCTGAGTTAAAACTGAATTTTCAATTTTACTAGACAGTTGTAAATATTTTCCTAATGAAATGTTGGGGGAAAACACAGCATTTGGGTATCTTTTAAGCTTCTAAGAGAAACATTAAAATTCCTAGAAATAGACATGTTACTCAGTGGCAGAGAGATTCTAAGGCCCTTGATTCAATCCCTGGCATGGGGGGTAGGCAGAGTGGAACCTAAGGGGCATCCAACTTTAATGGGACAATCCCGTATCAAATGCCATCAAACCTCTGGGCTTACATGTATCTTAACTACCTTACCTAACATCTCTATGCCTACATTTTCCCCCACAAATGAGGTACATAGTGAGGATGGGGCTAAGTTCTTCACATAAAGTACTTCCCAATGAGTTCTTCACATAAAGTACTTCCCAATGTCAGGCAACAAGGTAGGCAAACTCAACATGTTAGCCGCCCTATCTCTGTAAGATCACGCATCTTGTGCTAGAATGAAACAATCTGTCAAGATTAGCTAGCAATATATTACTAGATTGGCTTTACAACTAACTGACCATTTTGGGGGGAAAAAAACATTTCCAAAAAGAAGCCTCTGATAGGAAATGTAATGCTTACAGCAGGCTAGCGGGGTAGGAAGTAAAACAAAAAGATTTGAAAAAAACATTGTTCAATCGATAGCATTGTCCTCCATCTGAAGAAAATCACTCCCAATTAAATGAGAAAAGTTCCAAGCCAAACTTTTAAAGCTACTCAACTCCTCCTATGCAGACATGGCTTCACCTAGGCAGGCTTGGCTGGGCACATCCTTGTTATGACAAAACTTGTCACACACTTTCCACGTTCCTAATTGCAACTCAAGAAAGCTAGACATACTGCGTGACGTTTGACTGCCAAAAAATAAAAATAGGATAAACGCTCCTGGCATCCGGACCCCGGGAAGAGGAACACCTCCACTCTGGGTCTTGGGAGCCGTCATAGGGGGAGGGGAGAGAGGCAGCCAAATGAAGCCGCGACGACGTCCGGGAGACCCCTCCACCATGACTTCTTCCCGCCAGCACCTGCCCGCTTCCCCGAGAAACTTCCAGACTCTGGATTTCCTGAAGGCGGAGTTGGGGGGACCCGAACCCGTAGCCCGACGGGCCGGGGAAGCGGTCGCACCCCCGCCCGCCCGTCCCGCCCCGCCCCTCCCCCGGCTGCGAATCTTTGTCCCACCTGCCGAGGACCGGGGGCCAGAGACCGGGGACCGAGGACCGAGGACGGCCGCCCGTCCCCTCCGCTCCCCTCCGCGCCCCGGCGTCGGCGACCCGGTCCACCAGCCCAGGCCTCGGGCCCGGCCGCGCCCCGCCCCCGCCCCGGCCCGCCGCCCGACTTCGGCCTCACCTCACCTACCCTCTTTCGGGGGCCGGACTCCACCTCTCTCTCCGCCATGTTGGGCCCCGCTCGGAACCGCGGCGGCTCCCGGGCCCCGCTCGGCCCCCCGGCCCCCGCCCACACTGCAGACTTGTCGCGATGCGACGCGGCGCGGCGGGCGGGCGGGCGTCCCCGGGACCCCGGGCTCCGGGCCCGCGCGGGAGTGACGACGAGGGGGGCGGATGCCGCACGCCGGGCCGCGGCTCCTGGGGGGCCCTGGACTTGCGCGCGGGCGGGCGGGCGGGCGGGCGGGCGGGGAGCCGGGCCGGGGGAGGGGTGGACTCCGAGGGGGCCCCGTGAGCAGGATTATTTTCTCTCTCAGAAATTCCTCCGCCTGCGGTTTCTTAAAGGGATCACCGAGCCAGCCTCTTGCGCGCGCCCCTGATGCGCAGGCGCACCGCAAGCCCCTCCCCCCTTTCCCACCAAGCCCCCGGTCCTGAGCGTGCGCGGTGAGCGACCCGGAGTAGGCCAAATCCTGCGAGTCTGTGGGCTGCCAGCAGCTGCTCCCACCACTCAACTATGGCTGCTCCCTTAAAGGGGCCATGACCAGGTGATGAAGGAAGAAGGAAAGGTCTTAATGGATGTCAGTGAAGGGTCCACATCACCATCTTACACCTGACTGCAGACATCTTGGTGAAAGGGGTAACAACTGATGATGAGCTGAAGTCCTTACTGGACCTCTGAGCACGAAGGACCCCCCACCCCAACCAAGAAGGGAACAAGACAGTCATTTCAAGGAAAACCAACTTTCCTGCCTGTCCATAGTCGCCTGACACTAAGCAAAGACTACAGAATGTCAAGGACCAACTCCCATACCCTAACCTCAAAATCAGATCCATGGGTGATCTTGAAGACTGAACCAACAACTGAAGATATTTATCATTAGAATCTCTTAGAAACCATCTATCCCATTTTTTTCTCAAAGTCAAACCTGTAGTCTAGTTATATGATGTTAGTGGCTGATGTGGAGCTAGAATCAAGATTTGAGTCACAGTAATCCAGGATTTTTTAGTGCACCAAACTGTCTCCAAGACAAGCGAGAACAATAGAAATGGAAGCGCTGTGGTATTGGAAGAACATTGTCGTTCTGGGAAGATGTGTGATAGATAATCTGCAGCTGTTGTGTGCCATCATCTGCCACCACAGAAGGAACCTGAGAATCTGTCCAACCAAGAAACCAAGATTGGGGGCTCTGTCCTGTCCTGAACTCCACACTGGATCCTACACTGAGGATGGCTGAAGAGAATGAAAGCTTGATTCATACCTCTTCTGTTCAGTCTAAAATGTCCCCACTGGAGTTTCTAATGATAGCTTGGGACAACGAAGAAACTGTTTTGTTTTGAGACTGCTGTGTCACCCAGGCTGGCCTGGAACTCATATTCCTCCTGCCTCTCAATCTTTTGGGAGTGCTGAGATTACAAATTTGTGCCACCCACCACCTTCTTGTCTAAGAAATAGCCTCTTGAAAAGCATTCATTCCTATGACAATGGACATTTAAATAGCAATGAGCAATACTGTTGCTGTTGAGATTTAACTTCTGTATGTCACTTGTATTTTTAAATTAAAAGCTATTGAAAAATATTTATTTGCAAGCAGAAAGAGAGGAAAGACAGAGGGAGAGAGACAGAGAATGGGCATTCCAGAGCCTCCAACTGCTGCAAACAAACCCAGATGTATGCACCACTGCATCTGGCTATATACCTGGGTACTGGGGAATCAAACCCAGGTCATTAGGCTTTGCAGGCAAGAACCTTAACCGCTGTGCCATCTCTCCAGCCCAAGTTGATGGCTTTTTGAACCCACAAAATTTTGCCAAAAACTGTGGAATTGCTCAAAGTTTCCATGCTAGTCCTGTGTTTGGCCTTGTTCATTTTTAATTAAAGTAGGAGAAAGACAAAAATATTCATTTCAAAGCCGGGCGTGGTGGCGCACGTCTTTAATCCCAGCACTCGGGAGGCAGAGGTAGAAGGATCGCCTTGAGTTCAAGGCCACCCTGAGACTACAGAGTGAATTCCAGGTCAGCCTGGGCTAGAGTGAGACCCTACTTCGAAAAAAAAAAAAATTCAATTCATCCAGAAAATATATTTATATTTTTATATACTTATATAGCACATAAATATTTATATAAATGTATTTGTATAAAATATGTGTAGGTATAATTTGAATTATAAATATACATAATTATATGCTATACCTTTTAATTCAATGTCCAGAGCAAAAAGGAAATAGAGAAGCTAAGAAAAGATAGTTCCAGGGAATGTAGGCAAATGAAAGGTCTGGTGGTTTCCACCTGTTCCATGGGCAGTGAAATACTCCCTTCGATAAAATCTAACAGCCTAAAATGGAGCTAAATTTAAACTGAAAGTGGGGAGCCCACAAACCTGTTCAGCCTTGCTCTCTCTCTTCTACATCTTTCATACTACTATTAGAAAAATGTTGGGCTTGGTAGAACATAATATAAAATTGGTGATTTTATCCAATTATACTTTGTGGTTTTCTTCTCGTTTTATTTTTTTAATTTATTTGTGAGAGAGAGACAGACTGGAGACACCAAAGCCTCCAGCCACTGCGAAAGAACTCCAATGCATGTGTCACTCTGTCCATCTGGCTTTACATGGGTACTGGGGAATCAAACCTGCGTCGTTAGGCTTTGCAGGCAAGTGCCTTAATCACTAAGTCATCTTTCCAGCCTTTTGTTTTGATTCTTTTACAATGCTGAGAATCAAATTGAGGGCAAAGCAAGTACTACTAATCTATATCCCCAGCCCCATTTCCACATGTTAAGATGAAGCCACACACATATATCTGGAGATTGTTTAGAGTGACTGGAAGCCCTGGTATGCCCAACCCCTCTCTCTCTCTCTCTCTCTCTCTCTCTCTCTCTCTCTCTCTCTCTCTCTCTGTACTTTGCAAATAAAATAGAAGAAGTGATGTCACGGGCCCAAATAAATTGTGACTTGCTTGAGATCACACAAAAGATTAATAATAGCATCCGTTGTAGGACAGTCATCTTGACCCTCAGCCTAGGACTCTCCTCTAGCAAGAAATGTGTTGGGTCTTGAATAATAGACATGATTTACACATTCCAGAGAATACACAAGCATACCAGGCATATGCAACGACATCATCCATAAGGAAGAAGAAAAAAGGAGAAAACTAGTATTTGGTAAGCACTGCGAAGTTAATTATTGTACAAGTATCCATAGAGGTTAAATAACTAACCCAAGGTTTTTAAGCAGAGAGGCCTCTTCAGAAGGTGAAGACATATTCTTCCTGGATTATTCCAAATTTCATAAAAGTTACAAATTGGTGGGCTTGTGGCCAAAAGCTGACCCACAGACAACAAATTTGGCCCATACTGTGTATTGCTGTGTCCTCTTGTTTTGTGACTTGACCATCTCATCTGAAAATGGGGTATTGGGAGAATTAAAGTGTTATCATCTGTAAATAACTTAGAACACTTTTGGCTCCTGACAATTTAGAAGTATTATTGTATCTTTTTTAGTTTTTTAATTATATGCCAACATTTAAAATGAGATGATCTACCTACAAATCCAGTTTTCTTACTTCTCATAAATAAATAAATCTAGAATACAATGGGGTAATATTTGCAAATATCAAGCTAATTTTTAAAAAAATATTTATTTATTTATTTATTGTGGTTTTTCAAGATCGCCTCAGGTTCTCACTCTAGCACAGACTGCTGACTTGGAATTCACTATGTAATCTCAAGGTGGCCTTGAACTCACTCCTGCCTCTGCCTGCCAAGTACTGGAACTAAAGGCATGTGCCACCACACCTGGCAAGCTGTTTCATTTTTAATTGTCTTAAGTCAGGTTTCATTATAGGCCCTTGAATGAACTAGAAGCCCCTAGACAAATTTCCCTAATCAGTAGAGAATAAATAGGCTTAATGGAGAGAAAAAGAATTTGCTTAATTGCCTTAGTTCCATCTTCCTATGAAGTACAGCACATGGTCAGAATCTCAGAGTTCTCTCACACTCTACAGTTCTCTCAAACTCCAGCATTCTTTCACACCCCAAAGTTCTCTCACACAGACTTCTTTCAAACTCCTAAAACATGCTTTTCCCGTCTAGGGCAGTTAAGCTATGAGGCTGTGGCACAGAGCAATAAAAGGCCCGTTTAAAAAAAAAAAAAGAAGGGCTGGAGAGATGGCTCAGCAGTTAAGGCACTTGCCTCCAGTGCCTAAGACCCCTGGTTCAATTCCCCAGTACCCACATAAGCCAGACCCACAAGGTGGTGGCCCTGGTGATCTCTCTCTGTATCTCTCTACTTGAAAAATGAATAAATAAAATATTTTTT
>PVHP010032356.1:0-20374 GCA_004024765.1 Zapus hudsonius | reverse complement strand
TGTTGTCCAGTCTATCGCTGACCCAGGTGTGGGTAGACCCTGGGGTCTGCCCTCTGAATTTACCAATCACATTTTCCTCTTATGTACTTGAAGCCGACAGCCCCTTGCAGGCCATCTTCTTGCTTCTCTTCCCTTCGGGACCGTAATGTGATCAGCTCTTACCCCGTGTGGCCTGGATGGATACCATGTGAGTTCTGATTCCACAAATAAACTCAGTAATTCATAATTTGTCCTGCTTGAGTCTGTCTTTAATTTATTATTCTTCATTAAAGATTAGGACAGAACCCAAACTTGGGGGTCATAAATCTAGGGGACCCCCCTGAACCCAAAAATGCTATATCACCAAGATCTAGCTATATCCCGTGTTTCCATTTTTGTTGGTGACTCCTAAGCAAAGTGCTGGGGCACTGTCTAGTGCCCTTCAGGGCAAGAAGGCTGCGATGTCAGGTAGAAAAAGTGTGTGTAGTGAATGCTGTCTGTGTGTGAGGCACATATAGTCCAGTGATATTGGCTGTGCTTCAGCATTAATGAGTCAATAACATGTTTAAGGCAAAGACACATAGAACAAGGTTATGCATTGATCAGTTGATGAAATGTGTGACTAGAACTTTCAGGAGCCATCTTGTCACCTTGTTTCCTCTCTAGGGGAATGAGTCCATAGTCACTAAGTAGTGGTCACAGCACCTTTATAGAATATAACTATCACAACTGTTATTACAGGTGCCAGAAAGAAAAATACAAAATACAGAGCATGTTACCAGATAATTTTCCCCAAACTCAGAAATAGCTGAAGGACCCTGAATAAGATAGCCACTGCTGATGTAATGTATTAGTTCATAGGTTCCTAAAATGATGCCATTCCAATGACATCACCAGAGAAAGATCAGGTGTTCCTTAATATGTTATGTATACCCCAGAGGGCATGCAAATTGATTCAATGGGATATAAGAGAATATAGGGGTCATTCATACTAATCATTAATTCAATTATATTAAATTGCAATTTAAACCCAGCTGTGGTGGTGTATGCCTTTAATCCCAGCACTTGGAAGGCTGAGGTGGGAGGACCAATGTGAGTTCCAGGTCAGCCTGGGCTTCACTGAGACACTACCTAAAAAAACAAAAACAAACTTTCAGAGGTTAAAGGCACTCGCCCCAAAGTCTGATGGCACTGGGTTTGATTCCCCAGTACCCACATAAAGCCAGAGACATAAAGAGGCACGTGTGTCTGGTCTGTTTGCAGTGGCAAAAGGCCCTGGCATGCCCGTGCCTATTTTCATTCTCTTTGCTTGCAAATAAACACAAATTAAAAAAAGAGAAAGAAAGAAAACTAATAATGGGGCTGGAGAGATGGCTTAGTGGTTGTGATGGTTAAGTTTTGTTGTCAACTTGACCTTTTTAGTAACTCTTGAATGGGTCTCTGAGGATGTTTACAGGAAGGAAGCCTCTCAGCAAGGGGCAGGAGGTAAAGAAGCTCAAAGAAGCTGGAAGTAAACATGCTTTCCTGTGTGGGCCATGCAGGAAGGAAATTCCAGAGACTCAGGGAGCCAGTAAGTCTGGGATAGATAGGGCTGCAAGACCCCACCCTAAGGCTATATAAAGGGGAAGAGATTCTCTCCTTGGCCCTCCTGCCTATTTGCTGTTCTGCGTGTATGGTGTTGGTGATGGGTTTCTCTCTCTGCTCTGACCTGTGAATGAGGGCCAGCCTCTTTCACTGTTATGAAACTTCCCCTCAATCTGTCATTTCAATAAATACTTTCCTCCCCCAAATTGTGCCTGGTTTGAAGATTCATCCCAGTGGTGTGTGACTGACTACGGCAGTGGTCAAAGGTGCTTGCTTGCAAAGCCTGGCAGGCCAGGTTTGATTCCCCAATACCCACATAAAATCATATGCACTAAGTGGCACATGTGGCCAGAGTTTGACAGCAGTGGCAAAAGGCCCCAGCATTCTCATATTCTCTCAAATAAATAAAAGATTAAAAACTTAATATATGTACATGATTTATATTGGCAGTGCCTGTTCCAATTCTGTTGACGAGCATGACCAAAAATGTTAGGACATGGGCACTGGAGAAGATAGGAAGTCAATAGCTGAACAACCAACTCCAGCTGGGCACGGTGACTCACACCTATAATCTCAGTACTCAGGCGGCTGAAGTAAAGAGGAGCTCAGTGAGTTAAGAGGCCATCTGGGGCTGCAATGTTCTAGGTCAGCCTGGGCTAAAGTGAGACTCTACTTCCAGGCACAGAGCTGGTGGCTTTAAGGCTGAAGCTGCAATAGGGAACGTCTAAGGAAAACTGGGGTCTACAGCTGCTTGGCTCCAACCAGCTGCGATAATCCTTACACAAAACACTGCTCCAGGCTTCAATTTCTTCAAAGAAATGAGCCAGCTGCAATAATCACCAGATGATACTAGCTAGGAACCCTTCCTACTCTGGAAATATGACCATCTGTGACTTGGAAAACAAGATTATAATAGCTAGTATGTAAAAGCACTTTTTGTGTTGCCTGGAAACCCAGGATTAAAGGGGCAAGCTGGTAAAACAACAGATATAGCAACAGAAAATACCACTTCCCAAGCTGTAAATTCCCAAGCTTGGCAATAGAAGAGAACAGGAAGCAGTGCCAGAAGTCTAGTATTCTATCTTATGAAAGAAAAAGGGAAAGTCTGCCTGCATCTGGTTTACTTTCCGATGGAAAGTGAGTTTCCTTCAGGATACTCGAAGGCAACTCTTGGCAGAGCTGCTCTCACACAACTCACAGAATCAAACACAACCACAGAAGGTCTGGTCCAGGGACTCACATCTAAACCTATCATTCTAAACCACAGGGCTAAGTGGCTAAATGCACTTTCTTGCACAGCCTGATAGCCTGGATTCAGATCCCCAGTACCAGATGCACACAGTGGCCCAAGCATCTGGCATCTGGAGTTCATTTGCAGTGGCAAGGGGCCCTAGTGCATCCACACTAGTGCGCTCTCTCTCTCTCTCTCTCTCTCTCTCTCTCTCTCTCTGTTAGCCTGCAAATAATAAAATTTTTTAAAAGGTAGCATAAACTTAAATTTTTTTACCATATGCTTTTATGGTACTTCATGTTGATTAAAGTGCTGTCATGTAAACTCAGTTATTTAACATCAACAGCAGCCAAGCAAAAGACTGGAGAAACCCTGTGGTCCCATTACAAATGTTAGGTGCAATGATGGAAAAGGCTGTTGTTGGCTATTTTGGTCTTTTGGTCTGTGTTTGAGAGAGGGGCTCATGTAGCCCAGGCTAGCCTTGAACTTGCTAGGTACCTGAAAATGACCTTGAACTTCCTTTTGCCTCCACCTCCAGTGTGCTGGGATTACAAGTGTACACCATCACACCCAGTTTTATGTGAGGTTGAGGATCAAACCCAGGGCTTCATGCATGCTAGGAAAGCACTCTACCAACTGAGCTATATTCAGCCCCAGTCCCACGACCAGGTTTTTAATACAACAATTTTGGTTCAAATCCCAGATTGTTCAAATTTTCAGAGCCTTCATAAAATAGACAGTGAACACAACTAGTAATTCTTGACAAATGAGTCAAACACCTCATATGTACTCAGTACTCAAGGTTTCCTTCCCAGGGAACAGAGCTAGGACTTCACACACTTACCTATTCTTAACAACATGCTTTTAAACTCAGTTCCATGCTTAGAAGTTCAAGAAACATAAAACTTAGCATTTCTCTTTCAAGTGCTCAAAAAGTTAGTTTTTGATATTCTGTTGAAACTTTCATGTTCAATTTATGAAAGACCACTTTCCTGAAGGCTCACAAGGTGTATGCATGTGGACAGACAAAAGGCTCTGAGATGTCAGACTCTAAAGAAATCTAGTTAAACATGTTCAGACTAGCATTTTACAAAAGTTCATCTAATGGAGCTTTTTCGGTAAATACACACAGGCCTAACATTCTTCTGCAAAATATTGGTTTTGATAAATTCATGTTTAACAAGTAACATCATCATCACAGGGCCCAAAAAAAGATCCTGTTTATTTTTGAGATGAGATCTTGGTGTTGCTTTGGCTGACTTCAAACTCTCAATCCTTCACTAGGGCATTTTTAATGCTCAGATTTCAGAGTAAACCAGGCGTGGTGGCACACTGGTTAATCTCAGCACTGAGGAGGCTGAGATAGGATATCTGTGAGTTCCAGACCAGCCTAGGATTACAGAGTGAGTTCCAGGTCAGCCTGGGCTACAGTGACACCCAGCTTCAAAACAAGAAAAAGGCACTAAGACTGCATGCTGCATGGATTCCTGAGGAAAAATGAATGCAATCTAGAAGTATCCTTGCCCTCAGAAAATCAATGCTGTGGACCACAACGCCTAGTGGAGAAAATACCTCCACTACCAGCAGCAGTGAGAAACCGCCAAGGGCAAATCCTTACTGCCCACGGTCTCAGACATTTGGAGAAGTCTTTCCATCTGATGATTAGTCCCCTCAAATTCAATGACCACGAAGTCAAGGCCATCGCCTCTCCAGGCCAATCGAGACCGAGGTGGGTGCTCAGCTGTGGGGGTCCACACCTGCCAAGCGGCGGGTGCTTCTACCTTTACACCTTGCCCCGGCTGACCTGACCCCTGGCCTTTCCACCCCAGTCTCTCCCCACCCATCCCCACGCAGGCCAAAGCAAGGACGGGGAGGGAGAAGATGGAGGCGCGAGGCAAGTCCCCCCCCCCCCGCCATAGCCCTCCGGTCTTCGCGGTTGCAGAGGACGCAGAGCCACGTGTGCAATACTTAGAACATTCTTTTTCGATTGTTTCTAGGCACGAGCAGCTTCCCCGCTCCCTTCCGCCCCTCACCTTCACGAAAGCAATCGGGGTAGTGGTACCTTCGATATCTAACAGGATCACGGAGACGTCGGCGGGCACCGAGAGCACGACCATCTCCCCGGCGCACCGCCCACGGCGAGGCCGCGGGGACGTCTGGCGGGCGCGGAGCTGCGGCGAGCGCGGAACCCGCCTGCGGGAGGAGGTCCGCCCCGCACCACGTGGGCGGGGAGGCCGGGACGCGGACGCCCATTGGCCGCCTGCAGCCTCGCGCGCGCTCCGTCCGAAATGGGCCTGGCGTGGGCGGAACCCAGCGGCGCTCTCCGGGGAAGCGCGGGGAGAGGCCGGACACGTGCGGCCGAGCCCCGCCAGCAGCCCCGCCGCGCCCCCCGCCCCTGCGGCTGGGGAGCCCTGCGCCCACCCGGTTCCAGCCGGCGCGAGGACGCAGCACGCGTGCGTGGGCACCTGCGGCGCCGCCCTTTCCCGGAGCAGCTCGGCGCCGGGGAAATGGGGGTTCTTTGGTAGGAGTGGGCCGGACCGGACGCCACCGACCAAGGCTCTCCAGGCTCGGGATTCCGGGACCCAGGACTGGGCACCTGCTCGTCCGGTTCCTCGGATTGTCGTGTTACTTCCAGCCCCGCCTCCTGCCCCGGCGCGGGAGGGCGCGCCGCGATGGAGGTCCCGTCCCGGTTTCCCTCGGCTCCCGCGGCCTCCCCCGTGGGCGGCCGCGGGCGCCCTGGCCGCTCGGTCCGCTCCTCCCTCCGCTCGCCCGCGTCCAGCGCCGGCCGGCAGGGGGCGCGCCGGGCCCCGCGCCACGTCACCGCGCAGCAGCCCTCCCGATTGGCGGGCGGGGCGGCTATAAAGGGAGGGCGCAGGCGGCGGCCGGATCTCTTCCGCCGCCATCTTAAATTCAGCTCCATCCAACGTTCCGTCGCCGCGGGGATCGGGACTGCGCGCCAGCAGCACCCCTCTGCCGACAGCTCCGCCGCCACCATGGAGGACGCGAACGAGTACAGCAACGTGGAGGAGTTCGCGGAGGGGTCGAAGATCAACGCGAGCAAGAACCAGCAGGATGACGGGTACCGCACGCCGCTCCCCTCCCCCGGGCCCCGCGCGCGGGCGGCCCGGCCTCGCCCCTCCGCGTGCCCGCCGGGCCCCGCCAGCTTGCGGGGGAGAGGACACCCGGACGGGTGGGGGGTGGGGACGGGACTCCGGAGGCCCGCCGCGGGGGGGCAGGGCAGGGGCGGCGTCCCGACTGCGCAGGCGTCGGGGGGAGGGGCCGGGCTCGTGTGCGCGCGCAGCTTGAGGGTCGCGGCGCAGGCGCGGTCGACGTCTTCCGAGCTCTGCGGCCAGCACAGGTGCTGGCTCTAATTAGGAAATGAACCTGTCGTTCCCAGTAAGATGTTCATCGGAGGCCTGAGCTGGGACACGAGCAAGAAGGACCTGACCGAGTACCTGTCCCGCTTCGGGGACGTCGTGGACTGCACCATCAAGACGGACCCCGTCACGGGCCGGTCGCGGGGCTTCGGCTTCGTGCTGTTCCGGGACGCCGCCAGCGTGGAGAAGGTGCGGCGGGTCCGCGCGGCGCGCGCTTCCCGGGTGTCTGCGAACCGTCACGTGACGCGGGCTTGTCTTGCAGGTTCTGGAGCTCAAGGAACACAAGCTGGACGGCAAGTTGATAGACCCCAAAAGGGCCAAAGCGTTAAAGGGGAAAGAGCCCCCCAAAAAGGTGTTTGTGGGCGGACTGAGCCCAGACACGTCTGAAGAACAAATTAAAGAATATTTCGGAGCCTTCGGAGAGGTGGGCTGTGCTTATTGTTGACCTGTGTGTGTTTACGTGTGTTGATGTGAGCAGAGCTGATTGGTGCTCGATGTGAGGCTGCGGAAGGGGTCATCTGAGCAGAAGAGCCTGTGTCTAAACCCTCTGGTAGCTTTACCGTGGCTGGGTGGTCTTGACCTTGTGTTTACACGATTTTGCTTTCAGATTGAAAATATTGAACTTCCTATGGACACAAAAACAAATGAAAGGAGAGGATTCTGTTTTATCACATACACAGATGAAGAACCAGTAAAGAAATTGTTAGAAAGCCGATACCATCAAATTGGTTCTGGGAAGGTAAAACACTTTAATTGCACTAAATACAAAAATTTTTAAGTTTTTTGTTTGCTTTTGAGGTAGGGTCTCACTCTAGCCCAGGCTGGCCTCCAACTCCCAGCAATCCTCCCGCCTCTAGCCTCCCAGTGCTAGGATTAAAGGCGTGTGCCACCACGCCCAGCTGAAATTTGAAGATTTTTGATTGAGATCCACTTGAAGAAAATGGCTTATTTGCTAGGTTAGGATAGCAGTAAAAATGTTAATTTTGTGTGTTGCTTTGTTTATAGTGTGAAATTAAAGTTGCACAACCCAAAGAGGTATATAGACAGCAACAGCAACAACAGAAAGGAGGAAGAGGTGCTGCCGCTGGTGGGCGAGGTGGTGCTAGGGGTCGTGGACGAGGTAAGACTACATTTCAGGAAAGAGCTTCATGATTTAAGCTGCCAGGGTAAAGCCAAACCCATAAGAAAGCACAACTAGATTTAACTATGAAAATTTTACCTGGGTGGGAAAATGCTGGCTTGGGGGGAGGGGCTTTTGTTAAAGGAACTCATGGCTTCACCTGAGAAAAGCTTAATAGTCATTGAGAGTTTCTCAGGGATCCCTTAAAGCAGAACAGCCTGCCCATCTTTAGCTTTAATGGGAGGTGGTTTTCTGTGAAATTTAGGAGACAGTGGCTTAATTGGACTTTCCTCTCCCCCCTCCCCCAAAGTGTTTTTAAGATGGCAGAGTAGGGACTAGAATGCATCATTATGTATTAGGATTGTCATAGGAACAGTCGGGAGTTGTTTCCTAACAATTCTTGTACATTGTTTCAGGTCAGGGCCAAAACTGGAACCAAGGATTTAATAACTATTATGATCAAGGATATGGAAATTATAATAGTGCCTATGGTGGTGATCAAAACTATAGTGGCTATGGCGGATATGATTATACTGGGTATAACTATGGGAACTATGGATATGGACAGGGATATGCAGACTACAGTGGTAAGAACACTTAACTTAATTCTATAAACCAGTGGTATTAGAATTGAATTTTAAGTGCATTCTCATTTTCAAGTTTGTTTCCTGTTTATCAAGGAGTTAATTCTTAGGTGTATTACAGGCATAGGATAGTAACAGACAAGAAAATACAACTAATTCATAGTGACTTAAAATGGCACAAACCTTATTTGAAGACAGAGAATGGGCACGCCAGGGCCTCCTGCTGCATGTGCACCTTTGTGCCTGACTTTACATAGTATATTGCCTTTAACCAGAGCCATCTCCCTAGCCAGTGGCTTAATAATATGTGTGGCATGCAAGGTTTTATACATTGAATGAATATTTTAATGTTTATGAAGAAATAGGTTTATAGGAAACATAATGAAAATTTTATCCTTGCAAAATAGGTCAACAGAGCACTTATGGCAAAGCATCTCGAGGGGGTGGCAATCATCAAAATAATTACCAGCCATACTGAAGGAGGCCGTTAGAGAAAGCAGGTGTGTATAAAAGTGCAAGAAACCAGTAGAAGTGCCTAATTTAAAGATCAATAGACAAATGAAAATAAGTAAAGACAAACTATTGTGTAGTCTTCTTTTACTAAATTGTTAATTGCTTTATGAGCCTGTTTTGCCTAAAGTGTCTATAGATCTTTAACTTTAAAGTCTTACCTCACCTTTTTTAGTATTACAGAAAAACTTAAGAGTTTTTCTGTTTGCTTTGTGTACCAGGAGGTCTAGAGGAATAATTAAACTTTAGAACTATTAACAGGTAAAGTACTGAAATGGGTACAACTTAAGGAAAACAAGAATGTTGTCTTCTAACTCTGACATTATACCTTGTTTGTACCCGCCAGCGGGAACTTCATTGCAGGCCGTGTGTCACCCTGACCACGTCTATCTCTGGGGGTCGCACGTTGCGGGCAGAGCGCAAGGCATACACCAGAAAACGCTGTCCTGTGGTATGGTCTCTTCCAACTTCATGTACCAGCGTAAAGATTAAATGGAAAACTTCAGACTTTGGCTTCTTTTTTAATCTTTTTGGAGATTAAGTGTCTTAACTTAAATGGTTTTTTACAGGAGTTAAAGTACATAAATGCCTTTTTACAGCTTAATCATTTTGGTCTTCTGTTTAGTGTTGTATTTCAATTGTGGAGCCTCATTTTAAGTGTTCATTCTTTAAGATTTAATGCTTGCTTTTTCTTTTTATAGCTAATAGTGAAATCTACAAACCAAAACAAGAACTTTTAAATCTGGGATATAAGTTAAAGATCATATGCACAAAGCAATTCACTCTCTTAATATGGTGCCTATAAGAAATTTGTAGTTTTGACAGTATTTTACTTGGCTTACTAGAAACATTTCTAGCAGGCCCTGATCTGTTCAACCTGTGACTATGGGAAAGATGCATTCCCAGATTCTTGATTGAATTTATTGATTTTAATACCATTTGGGAACTCCAGAATGAGTTTCAGTTACCCAAACTGCACTTTGCTAATGAACGTGCATGTGATCTTTAATTGTTGAAGAAAAGAATAAAGTGAGGACTTAAAACAATTCATGAAAGTGGACCTTTGAAAGCTTGTCAGAATTGTACAAATCTAATTGTTGTTTTGTTTTTATTTTTAGGAGATGTAAAGAAACCATCTTACTGGACGACATTGAAGATTGCTTGATCTTCTGTTGATCTAAGATGATTATTTTGTAAAAGACTTTCTAGTGTACAAGACACAAATGTGTCCAACTGTATATAGCTGCCAATTGGTTTTTTTGTTTTTACTTTGTCCTTTGCTATCTGTGTTATGACTCAATGTGATTTGTGTTTATACAGATGTTATTTGTATGATTCCATGTTAAACCTCAAATAAATGCTTCCTTAAGTGATTGTTTTTCTGTGTCAGGTACTACATAGTTCCATGCAAATGTAATTTTGAAGAAGCAATAATTAAGGCACAGTTTGTTTTTGTAGTGAGTATTCTGCAGGGAGAACTGGCTGCTTATTAATAGCTGGCCATAGTGTCATCTTATTCCCCATTTTTATGGGTGTATTCTACACTCAGATTCCATTTCAAGATTTATAGCACACCCCTGAAAAATGTTCTGTTCTTCCCTGGATATTTGGAGACTGAAAGATCTAAAATCAAAGCGTTGTGGTCAGTGGAACCTTTCCTAGTACATGTTGTATCTGTTGAATGACAGTTTGAAGGAAAGCATCTTTCTAGGCTAGGATTGTTAAGTGCAGTGACAAAATGTTTGCCTAGTACTTGTGAGGTCCTGGGTTCAATCCCCAGCACCACCAAAAAGAAATTTGTTTCTGCCTAACCATGTATATTTTACAAACTACTTTGAATTAATCAGTTGACTAAAAATGGCAGTAGTTATTATCATAGCTTGTTGGGTTTTTGAAAAATCCTGTCAGGCTGGTGGGAGTTCTTAGGAAGAGTCCCTAGTAAATCCTCCTAGTGCATAAGCTGAGTAGTTATGGCATTTCTGTATTCAGATGGAGCTGTGGAAAAGAATGCTTACGTTTTAGTGTTGCTCTAAGTCCTGTTACTACAGCATATCTTCAGGTACATTCAAGAGAAACCTGGGTTGTAACTAGAACAATGCAAGCTTTGAATTTTACTAAAATGCTTGGAATTGGAAGGCTATTGCCATGGTTCCTCATAAGCTAGTATTGGCATGTAGTTATTGATCTCAAGGCCAATTAAAGGATTTTTCTATTTGGGTTTGGGAATTTTTAATTGCCTGCAACTTTGTTCCAATGATAATTGTACTTGCTGGGCTCCTAAATTACAATGCCTTGGCCTTGTTTTGCTATGGCCAAGGAACCACTTGGTTATTAATTGTTTCTATATGCACCATTGGATAATGGGAGGCAAGTCATTTCAAGTTTTGTTGACAGTGGGTATGGTACGTAGAATAGTGAATTCTGTACATTCAAGCTTATAATTAGGTGGCAAGCTGACATTGAGATTGTCCTATTACCTGATCAAAATAAAAGTTTTTAAAATAATTTCAATTAAGTCTTGATATGTTATGACTGAGAAAAATATACCTAAAGATTGTTGAGATGATTTCAGAAGGTACTTGGTCTTTCAGGGGCTTTGAACTTGAGACTTTTGTCTTTAGTGTCAACCGGTCAATCCAACAGAAATTTTAATTTCCCAAGGCTGTTCTAGGCACCTTGTATTTTGATGAACGGTAGTATCCGGTTTCATGTCAAAGAATTAGTTCAGAGCTAACCTAAGTAGTGTGAATAGAAGTGGGGTGGGAATAGAAATGGAATTCTATAGTGCTTGTGAATAAGTTAGCTTATTGAAAATGCTTCCTGGTTTCAGCTAAGTTATGTGTGGCATTTGCCTCAAGAGAAACTACTGGCAATTGCAGTAGTATCCTATATTTTATTTGTGCAAGCATGTGCACCACTTTGCATCTGGCTTTATGTGAACACTGGAGAATTTTACCCCCATGCCAACAGGTTTTACAAGTGAGTGCCTTTAACCACTGAGCATGTCTAGCATTGTTTTGTGTCTTTGGAGCACCTCATTCCATTATTTTTGTAATATTGTCTATTTTCATAATAGTGGCAGGGATCACAAAAGAAAAAGGCATCTCAAATGATTACTAAGATTCACCAGTTTAAAAAGGTGACTCAGCATAAGAATATATAGAGTTTGTTAGAAAAGGTGTGTATATATACCACTAAATGTTTTTTATGTACTTTTGAGCAGAGTATGAGTACACCAGGGCCTCTTGTTGCTGCAAATGAACTCCAGAAGCATGCCACACATTGTGCATCTGGCTTTACATGGGTACTAGGGAATTGAACCCTAACCCTAGGCAATTGAACCCAGGCCAGTAAGCAAGCACTTTACTAAGCCATCTTTCTGCCCTTGGCTGTCCTTTTACAAGTGGCTGAGGTTTTATATTTTTCCCTGAAATAGCCTATGACAATGGAAGTTTACAGGGTTTAATGACAAAAATACCAGTTTCTCAGCCACTATAAACTACAAATAACTAACGGTCTGGGATTTACAGAATAATACAGGACACTGAAGATATCTGGTGCTTTTAAGTTTCATTACTGATTTTATCTTTTTTTGGATTACCTTTTGGAGAAGTTTCAAATAAAATGTACAAGAATTTGGCTTCTCAAAAACCAGCACAAATAGAAACATTCCTGCAAACAATTTTTCCATTCAATGTTTATCTCCTTTTGAGGATTTGACCCAAAATGTCTTTTCGGGTGCTGGGTATTGAGCCCAGGGCAATGCTACTCTGACTCAATTCCGTGATTTTCAAGTTGGGGTAATTTTAAATCACCAGCTGATTACATTTGTAACCTTTTTTTATTAATTAGTGTGTATTAGTATGGATACAGTCTCCTGTCACTGCAAACAAGTTCCAGATGCTTGTACCACTTTTTGCATCCAGCTTTATATGGGTGCTGGGGAATTGATACTTGGGTCTGCAGGCTTTGCAAGCAAGTGCCTTTAACTGCTGAACCCCAGCACCCACCTTGAGGTCCTCAATGTCAAACTCCTATTGTGTTGATGGGCATGTCTGAGGCCCAGGCTTTCGAGGAAGGAAGCATTTGTTGCTTCTGAGAATAGATTGGTCAGTATACTTTAATGTACTTGGTTACAAGAATTAGTCTTATTTTTTGCAACTTATTTGAGAGAGAAGTAGAGAGTATGGGCACACCAGGGCCTCCTGCCACTGCAATTGAATTCCACACACATGCACCACTCTGCATCTTCGTGTGGGTACTGGGAAGTCAAACCTGGTCTTCAGACTTTACAAGCAAGCAACAGCCCTTCTTTAATTTTTATATATCTATGAGAGAATATGAGTATGCCAGGGCCTCTTGCCACTAAAGGCAAACCCATACATGTATGCCACTTTGTGCTTTCTGTGGCTTTATGTGGGTACTAGGCAATCATACCTGAGCCAGTAGGCTTTGTAAGCAGTCATTGTTTAACTGCTTGGCCATCACTGCCTCCTCAGCCCTCTTCAGTCTTTTTCTGTTTTGTCTTCAAGGTAGAGTCTGGAACTCACTCTAGTCTCAGGGTGGCCTCGAACTTACAGCAATCCTTCCTCTGCCTCCTGAGTGCTGGGATTAAAGGTATGTGCCACCATGCCCAGCTTGTCTTTTTAAAGATGGTCTCAACCCAGGCTGGCCTCAAACTGTCTAGCTGAGAATGACTGAACTCTCCTGATCTTGTCCTCTACCTCCTGAATGCTGAGGTTGCCAGCACTTACCACCAAGCCAAGTTGAATGAAGTAAGTGCTGGGCTCTATCTACTCTTGAGCTGAGCTATAGCCCTAGCCTGCTAAGGTCTTGTAGGAAAACAGAACTGTTGGGTTCATTGTTCTGATGAAATGAGCCTGGATTATCTGGAGCAATTGCATTGAAAGGTGTATCCTGTGAAATTGGAAATGTGGCAGTGATTTTAGATTGCCCTTGAAACATGAGGTATTTAATGGGCATGTGTGAGAGTGTATGTATAGAGATTTTTTTTTTCTTGAGATGGTCTCAATGTGTGACTCTGGCTGGTCCAGCTGCATATATATTTTTTTACATAGACTCAAAAAAGTTTGAGTGATCTGGATATCCTAAGGTGGTTTCAAATTTTTTTTATCATTAGAAAACCCTTTTAATATTTTCCGGGCTGAAGAGATGGCTTAGCGACTAAGGCGTTTGCCTGCAGTGCAGAAGGACCAGAGTTCGATTCCCCAGTGCCCATATACAACCAGATGCACAAGAGGGCGCATGTGTCTGGAGTTCATTTGCAGTGGCTTGGAGGCCCTGGTGCGCCCATATTCTCTGTCTGCCTCTCCCCCTCTGTCTCTGTCTCTGTCTCTGTCTCTCTCTCTCTCTCTCTCAAATAAATAAATAAAATATTTAAAAAAATATTTTCTCTTCCTTTGGGGCTGGAGAGATGGCTCAGTGGTTAAAGGCACTTGCTTGCAAAGCTTGCCAGCTAGGGGTTCAATTCTGTAGCACTCATTTCAAGCCAGACACAAAAAGTGGCATATGTGTCTGTAGCAAGAGACCCTTGTGTACCCATACATACACAAACAAAATATTTTAAAAATATTTTCTCATATACGGATTTTGTTTGAGATGTCTGTAGCCCAGGCTGGACTTAAACTTGAGTTCCTCCTACCTCAGCCTCCTCAGTGCTCGGTTTACATCACTACACTCCTAGCTGACTTCTGAATATCTCCTCAGATCTGTTGCCTTCATTGTGTGATGACCCTTCTGTTAAAGCTGTTCACTGGAATTCCACCAGTGTGATAATCAGCATCACGGCAAAGTTGGTATTTTTATTACCTTTTGCAGACTTTTCTCATGATACGTGGTTTCTGCCACATTTCTAAAATACTGAAAGCGAGTCCAAGAATTTTCGTTCCTATTTTCTAATATTTCTGGAACCAACCATAATTACCAAAAAGCATTGATGACAAGGGTAAAGAAAAGGCTTGCTTAGAAAAAGCATTGCTTTTATAATCTAAAAAAAGGGATAATTTTAAAGAACTTGGCGGTATGCCTACTTACAATTTTTTTCTACTTACAATTTTTTAAAAGTATGTATTTGAATGGCTTCAGAAATAGATTCCCCAAACCATACCTTTACTCTTGTCTGCAGCTGAGTAAACCCAGATACACTGAGTGGCACATGGATCTAGAGTTTACAGCAATAAGAGGCCCTGGAACACTCATTCTCATTCTCTCTCTCTCTCTCTCTCTCTCTCTCTCTCTCTCTCTCTCTCTCTCTCTCTCTCTCTCTCTCTTTCTCTCTTTCCTTGAAATAAAACAAAGGATATCAAAGAATAAACTATTCTTTATACATACAAATACCAAAGAATAAACTTTCTCTCTCTAAACTTTAATAAGAACAATTAAGTAAAGACTCAATCAGGAAATAGCATAATTATTCTCTTGTCAGTGTCCTGTGAAAGTATGCAAGCTTATATAACCTGATTAAAACAATAGTCACAGTTTATTAATTCCAGGAGATTTCCTTACATGAAAATGTCAAGTGTACTCCAGATTAGCCCAGAAATTACTCAAGATCATGCCATGTTATTTTTATGTTCAACATTACATATTTACATTCACATGCAATAATTGGTACTGTCCAATATATACTGTAAGAGTATATACTCAGGTGTACATATACATCTTGTATGATTTTTTTAAGGGTTAGTGAGAGACTTTAAGAGGAGGAGAGAAGAGACGCTACAGAGATCTCCAGCCTCTAGTAGGGAGAGGGTATTTGGGGGACCTGCTAGTCACATGGCTAGGAAATCAGGGGATCTGTGCTGGCCAGCCATGCAAAAGAAAGATGGGAAAACATAAGAGGGAAAAAAGGTTCATGTGGGAAAGAAGCCCCATCCCCCTCACCACAGCCCTGGTGGCTATGGTGAAGAGGGGGCCTTACCTAAACCTGGAGATTTAGATACCTCTCTGCTGGGCAGCCATGAGGGAAAAGAGCATCTCGTATATTAAAAGTATTTTTTTTTTAGTTTGCTCTAGCTTGGGCTGACCTGGAATTTACTATGTAGTCTCAGGGTGGCCTTGAACTCACGGTGATCCTCCTACCTCAGCTTCCCGAGTGCTAGGGTTAAAGCCATGTGCCACCACACCCAGCTAAAAAGTATCTAATTATTTGAGAATATATTTATGTCTGCTCCCACCATCTAGATACAAGATGGAATCTACATTTTAACTTTAAACTATTGAAGAACTAAAAGGTAATGAGATTCACCTGACAGAAATCTGAGTCAGACACAGTGGCACATGCCTGACTCATTGATGTGTAATCCCAGTTATACATCAGGCTGAGGGGATAATGCAAGTTCAAGGCCAGCCTGAGCAATTTTAGACTTTGCCTCAAAAAGGGAGAGAGAGATTGAGAGAGAGAGAGAGAGAGAGAGAGAGAGAGAGAGAGAGAGAGAGAGAGTGGCGAGAGTGGCAATGTCTTGAAATTTCCTCTACCAAACAAGTTATCATGAATTCTATTTTGAATTCAGCCTCACTCAAGTTCTCAGGACTCAGGACAACTGGCAGAATGCAACCATACTCTTTGCCAGAATACAAACCGAATGGCTTCTAACCTAGTTCTGGAGTCCTTGTCACCTCTTCCCTATGTGCATATTTCTCTAGGTCTGTAGTCTTTCAAACTCCCTGCAGAAAGGCCCATGAAGTTCCGCTTCCAGCATTCTAGGGACTTTTCTAGCTAAAGCAAACTCTTCCACAGTCCTCCTCCCAAGCAGTTCAAAAGCTGTAAGTACCACATACGTTTTATCACTGCAGTGCTCCTAGTTTTGGTACCAATTTCCTGGATTGGTCACTTTTCTGATCACTGTGACAAAAGCAACTTAAAGAAGGGTTTCTTTTGTCTCACAGTTTGAGGTACAGGCCATCATGGGGGAGAACTCTAGCAGTAGGAGTGCTAAGCAGCTGCTCAAGTTGCATACGGAATCAGGAGGTAGAGAGAGATGAATGCTAGTACCAACTCGTTTTCTCCTCGGTTTTTTTTTGTTTTGTTTTGTTTTTTTGTTTTCAAGGTAGGGTCTCACTCTAGCCCAGGCTGTCCTGGAACTTACTCTGTAGCTTCAGGCTGGCCTTAAACTCACAGCAATGCTCCTACCTCAGCCTCCAGAGTGCTGCTGTGAGCCACTAGACCCCACTCTTGTTTTCTCCTTTTTGTTCAATCCAGGATCTCAGTACATATAGGATGGTGGGTCTTACCTCTTCAGCTAAAGCTTCCTGGAAACACCCTCATAGACACTCAGAGGTGTGTTTCTATGGTGATTCTAAGTCCCATCAACCTCCACACAGACATTAGTCCACAAGTACTGCTATAGTCTGGGTATGATTGTGTCTTCCAAAACAGTTTATTTGTTGGAGACTTGGTCCTCAGTGTGCAATGTTTGGAGGTGGTGGAAACTTTAAGAGGTAGGGATTACAGTGAGGAAACTACTATTGTTGATGCCTAAATGCATGCATTATGCCAACCAAACTGCCCTCTAAACACTTATGTTTCTGCCCATATATTAATGCTACTCTCACTTTTTAGATGGTGGTGACCACTTGAGGTGACTCAAAACTCACCATAGTGCTGAGAAGAAGTGACAATGAATGTTCAGTATTACATGAGGCATTTCTATCACACCCTCCAAGGCTGAGGGACCATTGAAGAAGAGATGACAGAAAGAATGTAAGAGCCAAAGGAAGGCGAGGGCTGCTTTGGAAGCTGTCTTCTGGACACAAGTGGCCTTGATATTTATGACCTCACAGTGGCTGACACTACACAAGACCTGCGTAATGGGAGGAAAGAAATGATGACATAAAAATAGAAAAGCGACTAATTGGAAAGAAGAGGTTCAGTGGAGGGGTATTTGAGAGGGAGCAGTGGGGGTCATGGAAAGGGATTATAATCATGGTATATTGTCTATACTTATGGAAGTTTTCAATGAAAGGTTTTAAATAAAATATTTATTTATTTGCAAGTAGGAAGAGAAAGAGAATGGGCACACCAGGGCCTCTAGCCACTGCAAATGAACTCCAGATGCATGTGTCACTGTGTGCATCTATCTGCCTTTACGTGGGTACTGGGGAATCAAATCCAGGTCGTTAGACTCTACAGGCAAGAACCTCAACTGCTGAGCCATCTCTCCAGTCCAATAAAAAGTTTTTAATACAAGAGTTAAAGATTAGTAAGCTAGGTGTGGTGACTTATGCTTATAATGCTAGTACTTGGGAGGCTGAAGCGGGGAGGAAGAGGTTGGGCTTAGTGCAAGATAATTAGGTTAAGGTGAATGCCCTCCTCAGAAGAGCTTAATGCAGTTAGTTTCCAGTTACAGTAGAAAAGGATCTGAAGTCAAAAAGGATCTGAAGAACTGATCCTTCCCTCTCTTTACCTTCCCATATTGCCATGTGACCTTCCACAGATATTCCAGCTATTGAGATACCTCATCAGAGCTGAGCAGATACAAGCAATATGTACCTTCAGGGTTGGTAGGGATTATGCAATCTCCTGTATTTTATTCTTTTTGTTTTGTTATTTGAGGTAGGATCTCACTCTAGCCCATGCTGACGTGGCACTCACTCTAGTCCCAGGCTGGCCAACAACTCACAGGGATCTTCCTCCCTCTCCTTCCCGAGTGCTGGGATTAAAAGTGTGCACCACCATGCCCAGCTATTTTGTTATAAAAACAGAAAATCAACTAATACACACAAATTCACCCCAGCTTTTTTGTTTTCTTGGGTTTGATTTGGCTTTGTTCCTTAGTACTGGTGATTGAGCTCACACCCTGGAGAACATTAAGCATGCTCTATACTATTGAAGTACATTCTCAGCCACATATCCTTAGAATCCTGATATTTTTCTACAAATGATTTCTCATATATACTAGCCAGCACATAATACATAAATAAAAAAGTCAACACATGGGGCTGGAGAGATGATCTGCTCGGTGGTTAAAGGCACTTGCTTACAAAGCCTGGGGGCCTGGATTCAATACCACATAAAGCCAGATGCACCAAGTGCTGCATGTGTCTGAAATTTATTTGCCCTGGTACACCCATTCTCATTCTCTCTTGTCTCTGTCTCTGTGCTTGTAAATTAAATAATAATATAAATCAACACAGAATGGGGGTAGAGCTCAGGTGAATACACTGGGCATCATGTCAGCACATACACATGCATGCACCACACATACTGAGCACATACCAAAAACAGTCAAATCTAAACTGATCTACAGAGTAATGGCTAATTTTAGTTGTCCATATGATTGGATTCAGAGATACCTAGGCGCTTAATAAAGCACAACTATGCTGTGATTGTTTCTGAGAGGGTGTTTCTGGAGATGATTACATCATGACAGTCTTAACCATAAGTGGTTTAATCCACTGATGCGTTATGGAAAACTGAGTTACACAGAGATGGCACTAGAGACAGAGTGAAGATTCATAAAATGTATTCATGTTGACATGAACTCAGGGGAATAAGTTCCATAGCTTGAGTACTGAGCTCTGATAGGTCAGGGGTTTCATAAACAAATATGGCGGGCAGTCTGACATCATCTTGGGTTATTTATACTATTGATGGGTTACAAGTTTCTAAGGTTACATGATTTGGGGGCACAAACAGAAAATTCCTTAGCAATCAGTGATAAGAAAATACAAATGTAGGGGACTGGGAAGATTGCTTAGTGGTTAAGGTTCTTGCCTGCAAAGCCTAAGGGTCCAGGTTCTATTCCCCCAGTACCTACATAAAGCCAGGTGCATAAAGTGGTGCATGCATCTAGAGTTGTTTTTGCAGTGGCAGGAGGCCTTGGTGTGCCCATTCTTGCACTTGTTCTCTCTCTCTTTCTCTCTTTCTCTCGCTGCTTGCAAATAAATAATAAATGAAATAAATTTTTCATTTAAAAAAGAAAGTACAAATGTAGACCAGAAAACTGTTCAGGGGTGTTTATGTCTATGGCTGCTCTGACCAGATACAAACAGGTGCAGCTGCATAAATAGAGAGGAGACTTGGGGTCATGCTGTCTCCTTAGTAAATCTTGGACAACAGAAACTGTGTTTCAGAGTATCATCTGGGCCTGGTTTCTTTGTTAAATTTCTTCTACCACATACCTTGTAAATACTACCAGGTGACATCATGTGTTCTGGCCTCATCATAGATGTTAACCCTCTAATACTCCTGGAGAAGTATTTACAGATTTTAATTGAGAAGAAACAAACCTGCCTCTCACTGAAAACACAAGGGCCAAACAGAAGGCCCATGAATCAGAGTATCAGGAGGGAGCCAGCAATGGAAGAGGTCAGGATCCTTACCAGGTGTCTGTCTGTCTCTGACTTATAGAGCTTAATAGGGCACAAGCTATTTCTAACCAGGTACAGCAAACACCAATAGGGCTGGCAGACATAATGTCCATTTGTACTGGTATCTCATGTTGAATTCCAGAGACTTCTGCCTTGAAGAGACCAATCAGCTTTCAGGATTGTGGCTGGAGCAGGGCTGCAGATTCAACAGGCTTTTACTGTGAGACTGGTCAGCTTCAGAGTGAAGAATAGGGCCATGGTCTTCTTGTCAAGGGCAAGTATCCTCTGGAGCTTGACCTTGAGGGGACCCTCTAGGTTTCTGGTGACCTTTCAGCCATCACAATCTGTTGGGCACTGCCTGTTGGCACTGCTACTGAGGGCACGGAGAACAAAGGGTTAAGGATGTATGAGTGAGTTAAAACCCCAATAATTTGGTAGGCGTTTCCCAGCTCCATCAACCCTGACTCCCAACCCCCATGGGCAAGCCACAGGAACCAGCATTCCCATCTCGGCATGACTGGCAATGGGTATCAGACAAACTTCCTTTTACCCATATCCGGGGACCGTGGCTAGAATCACGTACTTCCCGCCACTCAGGCCCCCCAAATGAGGTAGTCTCAGGTTGTCCATACTCACCTATCCCAGTGCAGGCCGCTAA
>PVHP010032355.1:0-20362 GCA_004024765.1 Zapus hudsonius | reverse complement strand
CCCCTTCTTCTGCTCAGTTCCCTGAGTCATGGTGGGTAAGTTTTAAGTCTGCTTTGTTGTTGAGATCTTAAGTGTCTCTGGACTTCTGGTTTGGGTTTTGTTGGTTATCTTTGGGTTGGTGTCTGTCTCCATTGACCTTTCCTGGGTCAATTGCTGTGGTGATAGGTCTCTTGTTTATCGCCACTTTCTCAAGGGTTTTGTTTGGGCCCTGATAGGCCAGGAGTCAGGATGTCAGCCATCATCCCATGCCTTGCATGCATTGTCTCACTGCCTTCTGAAAAATGCAAACAGAATCTCCATGGGAGAGTGAAATCAGTATCGGTTAAATGGGACAAACATTGCGAATTTGGCAAGATTCTAATGGGTGTAGCCTCTTTGTAGCTCTCTGGTAGTGGGAATTTCCCCTTGGAGCCAGGATTGTTGGTCAATATAAGATTTTGCCATGGATCCCAGTTCCAGTTAAAGGTTCTTTGCCATTGCAGTAAACCATTGATTACCCACCAAGGTTTAGTGCCACTATTTTTTTGAGAGAGTGGGAGAAAACACCGAGGTTGCAAATGAACTCTAGATGCATGTGTAACTTTGTAGACCTTGCTTTACACAGGACTGGGGTATTTATCCCAGGCTGAGAGGCTTTGCAAGCAAGCGCCTTTAACTGCTGAGCCATTTCCTCAGCCCAAGGGGGGCATTTTCTTTCTCCAATTATTTTCAATAGTTATCATGAATCATAGATAGTTCCTAGGGGGCATTAAAAAAGAGGAGTAAGAAGAGCAAAAAATAAAGAAATATAAAGAAATAAATTCTTTTTATTTAAGCACTATTCTTCTCTAATAGATAATGGAGAAAAGTCTACACAATACTAGGAAGAGTGAACTTTTAAAAGCATACCAAATAGAATAGCAAAGAGCTAAAATTTATAGGCTCCAAAATCAATCAAAAAGAAAATATGATAATCCTAAAGGATCTGATTCCCAAAAGTAATCAATTATTAGCCTATACCACAAACTCCCTAGGCATAAGCTATCAAGGGGTGCACATGACCTTTATGGACAAATATTTAATACTTTACCAGAGAAGAGATCATTCAAATGATTGATCTATTAAGGCTCATATGTAAGAAGACTGAACATCATAAAATGCTTATTACATACAAATTAATGTCTGAATTAAATGAAATGCCAAGGCTATAGGTTTCCTATAGATACTAAAAATTGGTTATATTATTGTGATTCACAGAAATATATGCATATCATATATATCTTATTGATATATCTCATATATAACATATATAAACATATACATGAATATATGTATATATTCATATATATACAGAGAGAGAGAGAGAGAGAGAGAGAGAGAGAGAGAATTTTGGATGCCAGAGCCCAGAAGCCATTGTTGGGTCAAAATTCAGTTGTTGCTAAGTCATATTCCTTTTTGAAGCTGTAGGCGAGCCCTCTCTTTGCTGGCTATGGAAGATAACAGTCTGCCAATTATGGTGATTGCTTCACTTATGGCTCATACCACACCGATCGAATTACTAACTTCTGTTTGTAGATGTTCTTAAGTTTTCCTCTATGTCCTCCTCTTCCTTCTATCAGGTGGGTTTCTTTACCGTCTCCTACATCAGAGACCAGCAAGCCAAGAAGTGCTCATTTGTGCAACAGTGGTGCTAAACCTAGGTGGGTAATCAACGGCTTTCTGATTAGTTAAGAGATCTGCTCAGTAGCAAGCAACCTTTAACTGGAACTGGTATCCAAGGCAAAATCTTATGGAGACCAAGAACCTGGACTCCAAGGGGAAGCTCCCACTAACCAGACATATACAAAGATGTTACACCCTTTGGAATCTTACTGTCATGGTTTGATCCAGGTGTCCCCCACAAACAAATGAATGTGTTCTGGGTATTGGATCCTCAGCTGATGGCAGTTTGGGTTTTAGAACCTCGATGGAGCTGTTTTGTTAGGGGTAGGCTTATGGGGTTATAAGCCAGCTTCCCCTTGCCAGTATTTGGCACACCTTCCTGCTGCTGTTTGCAGTGCTGTGGCAGAGGTGATGTCCAGCCCTCTGCTCATGCCATCATTTTCCCTGCCAGGATGGAGTCTCCCCTCGAGTCCTAAGCCAAATAAACCCATTCCTCCACAAGCCACTTTTGTTTGGGTTCTTTCTGCGCAGCAACTAGGAAGCTGATCACAACACTTACCAAATTAACAAGGTTTATCACATTTAACCTATACTGAGATTCTGTTTGTATTTTTCAGAAGTCAGCGAGAGAACCATGGACAACCCATTCCCACCAACAGGATCTAAGATGTTGCCTGTCACCCAGGCAGGAGATGAACCACCCCTAATTTATGATATCGAACCCACATGAAACCTTTAAGGAAGTGGCGAGATGAGCAAGAGACCTACCTCCACAGCAAGTCAGACACATAATGGAGACAGAAACTGAGGATAATCAACACAATTAAATGCAAAAATCCAGAGATTCTTGGGACGGCAAGAGTAAAGTGATCTTGGAGATCACTCACTATGACTCAGGGAACTGAGCAGAAGAAGGGGTGGAAAGATTGTAAGAACCATGGTTGGGGGAGAATACCCAGAGCCATAGCCCCCCCCCTCAGCAACAACACACAAAGAAAAAAAACTGTCTGCCTCTAGTATAATTCATAACCCCCTATGCCATGGTCTGGTCCAGCAAGCCCACTGAGGAGGGCCCCAGCGGGTTGGGGACAGGGAGGAGGGAAACACAAACTAATTATTGACAATAAATCTGTTTAAAAATTCATGTCAGCAAATGGAGTAAAAGGCAACAGACTGGGTAAGCACTCCATCTGAGTATAGACTCTCCTTGACTCATAGTCTGATGACCTGATGAAACCACCTTAACTCAAAATATAGAAAAACCTTAAGCCAGATAACAGAAGCGCTCCTCTGTGTAGCCTCCTTAGAAAGAGTCGATATAACCAAAACAAAATGAAACAGAAAGATCCTCCATTCTCAGAGGAGGAAAAGATTTGGAAATTAAGTAAGTGATAGAAAAACTGAGAGGTGCCAAGCAAACCTCTGATGGCAGCCTCACAGCGCAGTAAAGAGACTCCCCCGGTGTGGGCAGAGGAAGCAGAAGCCTCATCCAGGAGAGATGGCCCAGGGAAGAGACTAGGTAAGGTAAACTCTGATCTCCGGAGAAGCCCACTGCCTCACAAACATAAAATCCAGTGGAAGATTTAGCACACTGGGCATGAGTATCTGCAAGCACATTTACATACCACATACACTATACACACCATGAAAAACAAGGTTAAATCATTTGAAATAAAAGCTTCTTTAAAATGAGTGCAGGACCAGATGGATTCATTGGTGAATTTTACCAGATCTTCCTCCTCAGAAAAAATTAACACTAATGCATCTCAAACTTTTCCATAAAATAGAAAAGGAAGGAATATTACTAAGCTCTTTTTATGAAGCAAGAATTACCCTGATACCAAAACCAGACAAAGACTCAGCAAACAAACAAAATTACAGACCAATCTTCCTCATGAACATAGATGCAAAACTCAACAAAATTCTAGCAAACAGAATATAGTAATATATCAAAAAGATAATTCACCCTGATCAGGTGGGTTTTATCCCAGAGATACAGGTATGGTTCAACATATGCAAATCAATAAATGGAACACAGCACAAAAGTGGACTGAAGAACAAAAATTACACGATCATCTCAGTAGATGTAGAAAAGGCATTTGAAAAAAAAGCTAACATCTCTTCATGATAAAAGTCCTAAAGAAATTGGGAATAGAAGGAACACATCTCAACATAATAAAGGGCATTTATAATAAACCTATAGTCAACATTATACTAAATGGGAAAAACCTCAAAGTATTTCCACTAAAATCAGGAATAAAACAAAGGTGCTCCATTTCCCCACTTTAATTTAATATAGTACCAGAAATCTTAGATATAGAAATAATCAGAGAGACACAAATAAGAGGGATAAAAGTTGCATGGTAAAGAAGTAAAATTATCATTATTTACAGATGAATATTTTATACATAAGAGATTCTAAAGACTACCAGAAAACCGTTAGAGATGATAAATGCTTTCAGCAAAGTAGCAGGATAAAAAATTAACACACAAAAATCAGTAGCCTTCTCATATACCAATAACAAATGTGCTGAGGATAAATTCAGGAAAATACTCCAATTCACAATTGCCTCAAAAATGTACTTTGGAATGAAGCTAACCAAGGAAGTGAAGGATGTTCATGGATTGGAGAGTCTCTATTGTAAAAATGTTTATCTTATCGAAAGCAATCTACAGATTTAATGAAATTCCCATCAAAATTGTAATGGCATTCTTTACTAAAATAAAAAAAATCCTAAAATTTATTTGGAAGCACAAAAACACCTCAAATAGGAAAAGCAATTCTGAACAAAAAAAGTAAGGCTGGCAGAAGCTTTTATTACTAAGCCATAGTAACAAAAACAGATATGTATATCGATGGAACAGAACAGAGGACCCAGATAGAAACTCAGGTACCTACAGTCAGTCATCTCTTGTTTAACTAGTGGCCCTAAGAAAATGGGAGGTATGTCTGTTATGGGGGAAACCAACTGCGAACTTGAGCCCTGCTCCACAAAAATGAATTCATATCCAGTATAGAACACCTAGTAAAGCGAGATTCCCCAGGGAAAACTACTACGGTTGTCTGTCTAAATTAATATACTATGCCCACCAAATTGCTCTCTAAACACTTATGTTTATGCCCATATATGAATTTTACTCTGTTTGGATTAGAGGATTTTAAGAGGGAAGTGACCAGTGGGGTGACTGAAAACTCACCATAGTGCTGAGAATGGATAAGGGGCCATTATGGAAGAGGGGGCAGAAAGAGAGTAAGAGCCAAAGGAAGGAGAAGACTGTCTATAAAGCTGTCTTCCAGACTCAAAGTGGCCTTGATATTCATGACCTTGAACAAGACCTGCATAGTAGGAGGGGGAAATGATGACATCAAAATAGAAGAGAGACTAGTTGGGAAGGAGAAGGGATTCAGTGGAGGGGGGACTGGGGATGGAGAAAAAGAGGGGATTATGATCATGGTATATTCTCTATATTTAGGGAAATAGGCAATAAAAGGTTTTAAATATATAATGTATTTTAAAAATTATTTTACTAATTTGCAAAGAGAGGGAGTAAGAGAGACAAAAACAGAGAGAAACAGAATAGAGAATGGGTGTGTGCCAGGCTCTCTAGCCAATGCAAAGGAACTCCAGATGCACCATCTACGTGGTTACTAAAGAATCAAATCTGGGTAATTAGGCATTTCAGGCAAGTGCCATAACGCTGAGCCCTCTCTCCAGCCCCAAGTTTTAAATATTTGACAGGGGCTCACAATTAAGTTTACTTTGAATTTCAAGAGACTTGATATTTTGGGTTTTTGAATACTTTTGTGTCTGTTAAGACTTTTGAAGTTGGATTGGATGCATTTTACTTGATGTGATAGCCATAAGTCTATGGGGGCCAGGGGCAAAGCGCTGTGGTTTGAATCTGAAACAGGACCCACAGACTCATGTTTGAACACCTGGTCCTTAGATGGTCTCATTATTTTGGAAGGTTGTAGAATTTTGGACATGAAGTCTAGCTGGTAGAGGAGGGTTGCTAGGGAATGTCTTTGAAGGTTATTCCACCACAAGTTCTACTATATCTGTTTCTTGGTTATTCATGACTTGAGGAACAGCAGCCCTGAGCTGCTAACACTGTGGAAAGAATAGCTTTTGTTGCTATGCTTTGTCTGAAATGACAGCCTGTACTCTCTGAAACTGTGAGCCATAATAAAGCTTTCCTCCATTAAGTTGCTTCTCCAAGGCGTTTTGTTAATAGCAATGAAAAAAATCTCAAATGCCTATGGAATTTGTAATAAATTAGCACAATGTTGGTAGAACAACAAAACTTACTTCACAGCTAGAGTCTAGTAATCAAACATCAGCATCTCATGTTCCAAATCCATGTGCATTAATTACAGGCTCTGGGAAAGAATCTCTTCCTTGTCTGCTTGTTTTCACATTGACCCTGAACCTATTTACCTCTGCCAAGTTTTTTTTCCAAATAAAGGAATTTCTACAGGTTGTGAGAACTATTAGGTGAACATTTGGGGCATCATTTTTTTTCAGACTGCCACAATATCCCAGCAATATGTCTTTGAAAATGATAAATCAATCCTAAAATTTATGTACAGAATGTGAGGAACTGCCCAAAACTTTTAAAGGGAACCAATAAGAAAAGAGATAAGTCAACTCTGGAGATACCAAAAGTTAAAAAGGAACTTTCAAGATATGAGACATTATGTTAGGAGCAGAAGAATAAAGAGATAAGCTGCCAGTTTAGAGTGATCCCTGGGGATAAGGGCATCTGATAAATAACACAGTGAGCATCACATACCCAAGTACTAAGACGTATTATTTAATACGTGGTATTTGGACAATTAGCTATCCAGATGGTAGAAAGTAAAATGAATTCCTACCCAACATGACATACAATAACTTCCATATGGATTGAAGATTTTAATGTTACTAGCACTCTTAATCTTTAAATGAAGATATGTTTATTAACTTGATCAAGATAGGATTCTTTAAGGAACAAAATCACATGCCAAAAGGAAGTGAGGTGTGAGACTGTACCAACTTCTAAACTTCTTTGGATCAAAACCAGAACACCCACAAAAACCTTATAAATGAGAGACACAGAGAAAGAAAGTCTACAAATGATATAGCCACAAAATAATTAGTAAAATAGAGACGTTATGCAAATATCCAAGAAAAAGTCAAATTTCTTATAGAATAATGGACATATAAAATAAGCACCAGGAAACCCCAAAGCATGAAACATTGCTCAAACATACAAGTCACATATATGACAGAAAAATAAAACCAGGTGAAAATGTTAGCAAATAAAAATAATAAATGTGTTGGTGAATGTTCATTGCTTTATGATGGGTTTCAGATTATACAATTGTATCTTCTATTTCGACCATATTGTTACTCTGTATATCTTCTCCTTCCCCTCTATTTGCTATTTCCATTATTTTACTGGACAGTGTCCCTTCTTTCCTGCTATTTACATGAATAATATTTATGTAGCTGTGTAAAATCTGGGATCCACAAACAGTAGAAAATGTGTGACATACATTCTTTTGCTTATGCTGGTGATTTAAATGTCATTATCTTCTAACTCCAAGGATGTGAATATAACTTAGCAGTTTTACTACAAGGTCCTTGAACAATACTTCTCAAAATAACATCTTAGGATGGGGGACTTGTGTTATATTTATACTGCTCACTATAATAGTCCTCATTCAGAAAGTGATTATCGTAGCTCATGAACATCTGCAATGTGGCTGAGAAATGCGTCTAATGTTTTCTATTTTTGTTTCATAATTTAGATATAAATAACATGTTGCTAAATCTTCTGTATGAAGAACAGCATTAAGAAAAAAATCCTCATGGGTATATAATTCCTATACAGAAAGTTATTCAACACTAAAACCTCAAAAACCTGTAAATGCCCATCAATAAGAAAATCTATAAGTACATCCAGGTACTCTGGAGCCATTAAATGGACTAATATAGAATTACACATATTGCACCAGTTAGAAAAATACTTAGCTGCCATAGAAATGAGAATTTTAAAATGCTGTGGCTTAAATGATATACAAGTTTATTGCTGAGAAGGAGTGCAGCCTGGCGGGGGCTAATTTGTCCTCTAGGCCCCTCAGGTTCTCTCTCTCTCTCTCTCTCTCTCTCTCTCTCTCTCTCTCTCTCTCTGTGTGTGTGTGTGTGTGTGTGTGTGTGTGTGTGTCTGCTGTTGAGCTGTACCCCAGGACTCTAGGGCATGGGCCTCACCACTTCTACAAAGCTGATGATGAGTATGACTACAGACCCCATAGCCAAAGAAAAGGTAAAAGAAACAGGAATCTTTTAAGAATATCAACAGAAATCTCCTCCTATCATTTCTGCAAGCATTCAAGAACTCTAGCCACACTGGAGTTCAGAGTTGTAGGCTGTCATCAGGCAATTAGGACATTGGAAACAAAAGCAGAACATTAGTGGGGAGCCAATCAGCATAACGATTTTCAGATTTCTCCACCGGCTGTCTAAATATCTGGGCACACATTTCCTCTTGTTCATAGAACACATTCCCTTCACGAGACAGTCAAGTCAGTTCCAGACAGTTAGTGCAAACAGTTCAAAATTCTAGGTGTCTGGATGAGAGGCGGTTGACTACATGCGATATGGACCTATCTCTTGGCCTAGAAAAGTCTGAAGACAAATGGCAGTCAGTCCACCCTCCTACACTACACAGACATGCCAGAATGCATTAATTAAGAACTATAATAAATCCCACTCATGGGATCCATGTAATGTCGGCAGACCCTTTGTACTAGCTGCCCAATAGGGTCCTTATATAGTCTACCTATATATAGCCTACCTTCTTCTACTCTGTTGTAGATTGGCCATTTTCTTCTCTGAGCCTTGATTTGCCCTTGAATCATTTCTTTATACTTTATCATCTTGGTGATAGAATGAATGTTGGAGCCAGGATTAGGTGTATAGACCTGTAATCCCAAAATGCTGGAAGTTGAAGCAGGAGTTTCACCAGTCTGGGATACATCAGTCAAATGCTATTTCAAACAAAAGGAAACAAAATTAAATTAAACAAAACAAGAGAAGAGAAGAGACGGGAAAGAAAAGAGAAGAGGAGATATTCATAAAGAGAACAACAGCCTTTTTGGAGACTTCATTAAGATAGGAACAGCTGTGTTCCATCCAGAGGATAGTGTTTAACAAGAGGAAAAAGAAGAGATGGAAACAGAATGGGGGGGAAGTGAAAAGAGAGGAGGGAAAGAGAAGGAAGGATAATTTGATAACTCGGGGTTTTGGTGAATATACCCTCTTTTTTTTTTTTTTTACAAAATTTAAACAAACCAAAAAGTATTAAAAAGAACTACAAAGTCTGGATATTAGTGTCTCCACTCCCCCCCCAATCACTACCCAGGACAATAATTATATTCACTTCATCATATTAACTGTTGGAAATTTGAATGTGTTTATTTCATCAAAGAAATATTTTTGGCTTACTGAGGACTTTTAAACCTTGGTGTAGTCTTGACCTTCACACATCCTTCTGCTTACAAATCTCAGAGATGTGGTTTCAAGCGATTCTGCTTTGAGGAATAGGAATAAGAGGACTCCTTCTGATGCCTGGAAGGAGAGTTGAGGCTAGAGCAGGTGACACACAAAAAGAGGATGAAAGACTATCGACCTTGCTTCCTACACAGTATCAAGCCTGACCATCTGTTCCTGGCCCTCTTCTCCAAGATCCCTTTTCTTACTCACAGATATGGCCCTGCCCTCTTCAAGGAAATCACAGCATCATTGGTATTTTCCTCATATGACTTGCTAAACTTCTTATACTCTGAAGTCCCCAATTTCTTTATTTAAAGATACTTTCTTATTTATATTTGTCCTCAAATTCTCTGTTTCGTATATATTGATTCAGAAAGATGGAAAACTCTAAGAGAAGTCTTTTTATTTTCTTCTCAGTTATTCTGAACTCATTTGAATAAAACCACCTAGAGCCAGAGGCTGGAGATATACAAGAAGCCATGACATTCTGAGCCTCAAAGATTCTCCGTATTCTTCCACAATGTTCTGTGATGTGTTTGATGAGCTTTTGTTATTGATGATACAGAGGATCCACGGTCTTCTTTACCTACATGGTTAAGGCTGAAGACAGGCAAGAACTATTACCTGTTAAGTTCTGTTATTTATTGATTTTTACCTATTAATTTCTTTTTGGGGGGGTTTGAGATAGGGACTCACTATAGCCCAGGCTGAACTGGAATTCACTATGTAGTCTCAGGGTGGCCTTGAACTCACAACAATCCTACCTCTGCCTCCCAAGTGCTGGGATTAAAGGCGTGTGCCACCACGCCTGGCTCTATTAATTTCTTAATGATACTAAACCTTTCAATTTTGTCCATTCCTTAATAATATCAAAATATACATCGTGTTAATTCAATATATGAAAATCGAGGGAAAAAATACAAGTGCAATTAGAGTTAGGTTTCTCTGCTAGATTCAAGAAAATGGTCAATTCCATCAGAATCATAATTGTGTGCTGAGAGGAATTATACCCATCATCATTATATGCACATATTATACAAATCTAGACACATTTATTTGTGGGAACAAGCAATGCAAATTTTGAAGAGTGCTCTATTAATTTCTACCTGAAATATTTTTTTGGAGAATTGAGCAAAAATAATGTGTTCACACATTCCAAGAGCATGGAAAACGTGATAATTTAAGCTTATTGACTGGAACATGAAAAATAACTAATTTTCCTCTCCTACTCAGATCCTGAAATGTATATCACCTATAAATAGAGTAGAAGTTCCATTAGATTTTAATTGCTTGTAAGAAATGAAACAATTCAAAAGCCTTGGGAAGCCTAACATGGAGGCAAATTTGTTTGATCTTTCATCCAGTGCAAAGCATTAACATAAACAAAAAATATATATAAACACCCTCACCTTCTTCAATTAGATTCTCAAACCATGGAAGAACTATTTTTCAGGAGACTCCAGAAAGTGGGAAAAAAAAATACGTGCATTAAGTTAATTTTTTATCAAGTCCAACAAGGCTTTTAAATGATGAGTATAAAGTGGTACTTGTTGGAAAAGAAGAACAATGGTTTTGTCCAGACTTCTATTTGTACTTGGAATAAAGAAGAGCCATTCATTATTAAAAATTATGTGGGGGCCAACAGGAGATTATGAATAATTCTCAGCCTAGAAAGGAGAATCCACTGATAAGAGTTCCTATATAGAAATGAACTGGTCTAAATTAAAATTCCTCCCAATCATCTAAAAGTAGACTCAAGTGGACTTTGACTGTGTACCCTAAAAAGCGTGAGGAACTGAATCAGCTCTGATGGCCTGCATTAGAATCAAGGGGTACTTTGGACTCCCCGTGAGCAGTGAGGGTATAGGAATTTGCTGTTTCTAGTTCAGGCAATTCTAGTCTCCTGTGTTGATGGCATTCCCCTGCTTTTCTCCACACATTCTGTCAAGACCTCTGTTGTTAGTGACCTCTTCTTCTACATGGTCATTAAATTTTCTCTGCATTTCCTACAGTGATGAGTATTAGGTTATGGTGCCTTTTGATATTTGCACCTGCTCAAGGGTCATGAGTGCAAAGATAATGTTTTGAAAACATAGTCGCAAGCTTGTTAGGAAATCACAAGACGAGATCATGCAGCACGATAATAGGCAGGTGCAGGTGGTTTTGCTTACCTGGCCCCAGCAGGCCCTGTCAAACATCTTGGGAGTTTCAGATGCCACGTAGACAAGGGGCTAGAGCACAGCACAGGTCTGAGCAATGCTGTATTTCTGTGGCTTCTGTGGTCTAGGTAAGTTTTATCAAAATCTGCATTGGCAGCCTCCCATGTAATTCTTCTGGTATTCAAAGAGAATAAAACCCATTTCCAGGAGCATGGGTCCTATCCTTTGGGATCACTCAGAAATCACGAAGAGCCTTGACAATGAAAAGTGGGTCCTGATGACTCCACCCCACCGATACCGTGACCGCTGCAGGAAATGATGCATGTTGCTAGACAGTAGCTGATGCATAATAGATCTGTAATGAATATTTGTCTTGTTAACGCTGCTGAGCAATAATCTGAAGTTGAAATTTTTTGTTTCTTCAGCTTGAAGGGAAAGAGACCCCAGAAAGCCTGAATATAATTTGAAATCCTATTGGCTGTCTAAAGGCAAGATAAGGTTAAAGGAAAAAAGTAAGTACAGTCGATTATAAGGTATGTAGAGGCTGAGAAACTTACCGGTACCATGTTCATATTTATATTTCATATCAAATGGTAAATGGGTGGAGAGATATTTTGTGGTATAATATGAGCTATTGATTCATATATGAGCAAAGGGCAGAGGAATTTGGGGCAATTACTGAGTTTCAAATGCAAGATCTCACTTAGATATAAGTTGGGGAGGTCAAATATATTTAAAGAATAGAGCATATGTCAATAAAAGAGAAAATATAAAAACAATAAATAAAATCAATGATACCAAAAGATTGCTTTTTGAAAGCCCAGTGACATTGATGAAGGTGTGGTATTTTATATATATGCAAGTAGTTCAAAGGGAATTGCTGGTCTTTGTGTTCATATAGCTTTGTCATTACTCATCCCATTAATTAACATCTTTTATTAAAAATGAAAAATAGCATCATTGTACATGTGTCTAGTACCACAGGGGTCAAACAAAACATATCAAAATGTATCAAAGTAGAACTATGGACGTTTCTGGGAGCTTAGCACTAAAATAGACTTAACACATCCGCCAAGGCTCAGGGAACACTGAAGAAGAGGGGGTGGGAAGATTGTAAGAGCCACAGGGTGGGAAGGAGTATCCTGAGACATTGCCCCCCCACCCCCTGTCAACTGACTGCCGCTCTCATAAGTCATAACCCACAACCCCTTGATGAATACCAGTAACCCCACTGAGGAGAGACCTCAGTGGAGTGGGGTCAGGGAGGAGGGAATCGGACCAACATAGGATTTGTCCATGCAGAGTTTCCACTTAATAAAAGAAAAAGAATCTTAAGTGGGAATAACCTCCATGGATAAGAATGAGGGATTAGTACACTATGGTGTACTTGCTGCAAAGAAACAGTACTTTGGAGATTAAAATCGTGCTTCAAAAAAATGAAATAAATCTGCTTTAAGTTCAGATGTCCATACCTATTTCTGGGGATTTTAGATTTGTATAGGGATTTAAACCATCAGTCTCATTCCAGTTGTCTCAATAAAAAGAAAGCCAATAATGGGATTTCTTGGCTTCTATAAATCTCTCTCCCTCTTCTTTCTCTCTTTCTTTCTCCCTCTGTCTCCCTCTTGCTCTGTCTCCTCTCTTTCTTTCCTTTTAGGATCCACTAGGTACTATCTGTGACAAACTTCAGATTCTAGGAAACTCAAATATCCCTGTGATGGTTAAGTGAGAGCATGGCTTACAATTGCGGAATGAGCTAAAGCTCAAGTGTGACTCATGGTGGATTCTGGGGCCCCAAACCCCACGCTGGGGTTATATTCTAATAACAGAATACATTCTTGGAATAACAACACTAAGCAAATGGCGGGAACCTCACACTGGGTTCATCACCTCTGGAGAGAAAGAAGGCTGTTGTGGGGAAGGCCAGGTGGCAGCCATTAGAACTGCTTCTACTCAGGAAAGCGGTCAGTCAGAGCTATAGATGTGCTCTTTGAGTCACTGGAGAGATTAACGCCACACTGAGGAACTGGAAATCAGAGGTGGCAATTCCCACCACGTGCCCAGATCAGAAGACTGATGGATAAGGGAAGACAGTGGATTATCCTAAGTGTAACTGATTCTATTTGCAGTTGCTCTATTGGATGTAGGTTTATTGCTTGAGCAAAGAAGCACATCTGTTGGTACCTATTGATCTGGATAATCCCTTTGCTTTACACCTTCCTCTACAGTCTACCAGAAGCGGTTTGCTTCCAGCAGACAAAGCCAGTAACACACCTTCACTATCCTGCTAAGAGGAGACTATCAACTTTCCAGCCTTATGCCATAATGTATTTCCTTCCCACAACATATGAGATTAGTTGGTCTATTACATTGATGGACTTGGTAAAGAAGTGGTGAGGACTCTAGATTTACTGGTGACAGGCTTTCTCTAATATGGAACCTGTTAAGCTATGGCTAAGGTGATGAACACTCGTGTATTGGTCTCACTGATCACCAAGAATACCTAATGAATTCACTGGATTTTAGAGGCAGCAGTGCTAACTATGATACAGCTATCAATTTTATATGCAGAGAAGGATCCCAGAACAGAAGTCTCTGCAAGGTCCAATCTGGGGATTTACTTGTCAAGTTTCACAAGTTACTTTGACAGTTGGGCCATAAAATCCAACAGGTCTGAAGTTTCTGTGTCAGACAGAGATGGTGTCAGGATCTTTTGACAGGCCGTTATAGGCAAAGCATAACACACACTCAGGATTTTGAGTCTTTGTAGGAAATTATTCTCTTCCAGAGAGACAGCCATTGGGCACCATTGGGTCCAAGTAGAACCCAAATGCTTGACCATGGCCACCAAATAGTCATGACCCAAGATTCTTATCATGAATTAGATGTTATCTGGCTCTCCAAGCCATAAAGTTGGGGTATGCACAAAACTCCATCTCTAAATGGAAATAACATATTGGTAATCTGAACCAAGCAGGACCTGAATGTATAAGTAAAGTCACATGAAGAAATGACTCATGTACTTATGGTCACTATTCCTACTACCCTGCCTTTGTTCTCCAGACTGTACCTGTAGTTTATGGGGAGTTCCCACTGACCAGCTGACAGAGAGACATGAGTCAGTCTTGATTTATCAGTGGTTTTTAAAAATATGTAGGCATTACCTGGAAGTAGGCAACTGCAGAAATGCCCCTTCCTCCTCTTTGGGACATCCCTGCAGGACGGCAATGACAGGAAGTCCTCCTGCCCCAGTGGTAGAAACTCAGGCACTGCACCTAACTGATTGTGCCATTATACTCTAATTCACGGGCTGTAGCCAGTGATTTGGTCAAAATTGAGGCATAGAAATTTGGAGAAGTATGCAGAGAGATCTCTCTAAATGGATGAACAAGAATGTGAAGATATTGGCTTCTCATATGAACGGTCACCAAAGGGTGACCTCAGCAGAGAAGGGTGGTAAAAATCAAGGAGATGGACGATCCATTTTATTGGCCTTTGTAAACTTCTTTATTCACCCACTTCTGGCATTACCCGAAGGCCTCACAAAGTATCCTTGAGATCAGAAATATGGACTACCTGTTATCAGAGCACACGTATCTCTATGGTCAGTGATGAATGTCCAGACTGTCAGCAGCAGGACTAGCTCCAAGTACCTGCTATGGCCCCATTCCCTGAAATAGTCTCCCGGCTACCTGGGTGCTGGATAGTTACACCAGATTATTCCCGTTATGGAAGGGGAAGGTTTTTGCCCTCACTGAAATAGACAATTACTCTGGATATGAATTTGTCCATTTTGCATTCATGTTTCTATGAAAAATATTTGTGAGCTTATACCTCCTCATGCATGTGGCACACAACATTGCTTCTAACCAAGGAACTCTCTGCTTAGGAAAGAAGTGTAGTGATAGGCATCCATGTTCACGAGATTCACTGGGGATGTCATTTCACCACTGCTCTGAAGCAGCTGGGTTCATAGGCTAGTGAAATGGATTTACTTTGAAGACTTAGTTCTTTTACCAGTTAGGTGGCAACACCTTGTAGGGCCGGGTCATCGCTCTCCCAAAAGCACAGTCTGAGTTAGCATCAGAAGTGTGATTCAGTCTCTCTCATAGATGAGATTCATGAGTCCAGGTATCAAGGAAAGGAAGTGAATATTGAACCAGTCACTGTGACCTTTAGTGACCCACTACTGAAGTGTTTGTTTCTTCTTCCCATGAGCCCATGCCCTGCTGAGCTGCAAATATTAGATCCAGAGTGAGCAGTGCCTCCAATGGGAGATATAGCCATGATTCTATTGAGCTGGAATCTCACCAAGCCGGCGAGTCTCCTAGACCTCTGAGATAACAGAGGGGTATGGTGCTCCCTGATATGATTGTTCGGACTTCCATAGAGAAATTGGACCACTACTCCACAAGGCTATAAAGGAAGGCCATGTCTGGAGTGAGTGCAGGTGAGTCATTAGGGCATCCCTTAGGATTTCCAGGCCCGGTGACTAAAATCAATTGGAAAGTAAAACAACCCAATACAGGGAGTGTCACCAATAGCCCAGATACTTGGTATTTGACTTTTTTTTTGGTATTTGACTTTTTGAGTTACACTATCAGATGAATAACCATGACAAACTAAGTTTTTTGCTAAATATAAAATGGGAAGCAGAAAAAAGTACATGTATCCCAGTTACAGACATGGGAACTATAATGCAAGCATTTTTCCTATTTCTGATTTTATTATAAATAAATATCTGTATATATAAATATATCAGAATTAAAGACATCTATCTGTCTATCTACCTATCTATAACTATCTATCCCCTACCGTCTATCATCTATCTATCTATGAGTGTTACCCGTCCAGTGATGGAGAGGAAAGGCAAATTACAGGCCGTAGATGAAAGAATCAGTAGTTGGAAGAGGGATAGAATCACAGGTTTTAAGAAACTAGCAATAAACAAGGAGAGAAGGAATAACTGAAATTTCAAACATGGTAGTGCTTTCCCTCCAATGCAATACAGACAAATTTATTTCAAAGCAGAAATTTGTTGATGCCAAAATCAAGGGAATCCATGACAGAAGGAACAAAGAAAGAGAGAACTTATTTTGTCAAGAAGGTAGAGCTCCTTTCTCAGTGAGAGAAGAGAGAGAGAGAGAGAGAGAGAGAGAGAGAGAGAGAGAGAGAGATCTGGAGAGAGGAATGCCAGGTGAGAGTGGCAGAGAAAGAATGGCAGGGGGACTTAGACAATGGTTTGAGCTAGCACTTGCTCAGTGCACGCGGTGCTTAAGGAGGGAGAGCTACAAGACAGAGCCGGTTGAACTTCGTGCATAGCTTTTTGGATAAAGAGCATTGAAAGAAATCACATAATTGTTCATAAACATTTACTGATCTGGCATCATTTTACTACTTGCTAATTAATTCACAGGGATTGATGAAGATTAAATTGGGCTAGTGAGATATTGGAAAATTTTATTTCCTGATCCTACGCACTCACACTCGACATGAGCCAAAGCCCTGGTTGTCAATGGTTACACCACTATGATTCAGAAGAAAGCTGTTCCACATTAGTAAATGAGATTAAAAACACATTGTTACTTTCAACATTAGCAAAAGCCACATGGTATTTTGCAACAGAGCAGAAGATTAGTGAGCATAAAATCTTTCTGGGTGCAGCCAGGTGGTGCAGATGGAGGTGCTTACACCTTGGGCCTGCAGGAGTCTTCTTCCTTAAAAAGTATCAACACACTTGGGACAGGAGGACCAGGTTGAGTACTAGGCTATCCAGGGTCCCCTGCCACAAGGACTGATCCAGACGGCCCACAGAGGAGGATATCCAGCTGATTGGGGATGGGGAGGGGGGCATTGGGGAATTGGGGATAACAACTCATTGTTTGCCCACTGAATAATGTAACTCATTATGGACAATAAATATATATTTAAGAAAAAAAAGTAGAATTAACCCTGAAGGAATGGAGCAAAGGCATCATTCATCCTAAAGACTAGTTGATGAGCATGGGTGAAGAGCAGACAGATCTTCATGCAAGGAACACTTGGGGAATCTGTTAAAATAATAATGTTCTAAGGAAAACAGGTAGAAACCCAGTGACTCGGGCTGGGAGACCCCAAGGGAACAAAAACTGGAAATGTAACCTGTAATAAACTAACTGGGAGACTGTCTACGACATTAACTTTTTCCTCTTTACTAAATAAGAATTGAAACTTGAATGTTGTTTCCTAGAAGTTCTAAGTGTGCATGCAACCTCATTGTCCCTGCAAAGTCCATAGACAAATATTTTAAGAACACTCACTGGCTTTCATTGTAGGTTTGTTTTCAGCTGAGACATTATGGAGGAACTTTTCTATGTTTCTAATTCGCTTTTGTGGCTCATTACAGAAGAGCAGGCTTTGGTCACTTTTAGACAAATAAAATCATCTGAATTTATTCTGCTTGAAGCCTAATGATACAAGTGAAGTAGCTGACATGATCACTCGTATAGGACACTACTCATGTATTTCACAAAGCTGAGATGTCAAGAGACCATTTATCCTGAGAGATTAAAACAGTTCCACAGAAGCTGGTAGAGTAATTCCTGGTGGGAGACTAATACAAGCAGGTGTGTCGTAGGTAAGAGGCAAAGTGGCTTTGGAGAGGTTGCAAGAACATCTCATAAAAGCCACTGGAAACTAATGTCCGGCTCTGGAATCAGCTATACCATGAGGCCAGTACTTACGCAGTGACTACACATCATGATCTCTATTAGAGTCATGGCAGGTAACAACATCAGGAAAGAAGCCAGGAATGGCTCTTTCACAAACCTGGAAAAGATTCTGTGTCCAAAGGACACATCAGATAAGCAAGTAAAAGAAGCCAGTGTCTGATGTGGTAACTGAACAGAGTTGAAGACATCAATAGGTACTTATATTTAGATGAATATAGGCACATTTATTGTGTGTAAAATAATTATCTATTTTTCATACAGGTTAGAATATTCATGTTTCCTGGCTCTGCTAGCAGAGGGCTCACTTGTAATGTGTTGAATAAAAAAAGAAATGGGTCTGCTGGTCTTGAAGTCTGCCTGGGGCTTTCGCAGGCTGGGTTGTGCAGGCAGAGTGGAGCCGGGAGCATGTCTGGGGTGGTGGGGCCAGGCTGAGTCAAACTGCCTGCACATCTCCCAGTGGTCCAGGCTGGCTGCTGGGGCACCGGCTAGGTGAGCGGCTGGCTGGTGCCCTGGGGGGGCACTGGGGAGATTTGCCATGGGCTATCACTTGATAGGCTGCTTTGGCATTCTGCTGATGGTGGCAGTCCTGGCTGCTATGATGGCAGTAGGCATGGAGGGAACCTTGGAGAGGGAGGGAGCAGTCATTCTTAGAGTGTTGGCAGCTTTGGGGGCTCCAGTGGCTCCGGTGGAGGCTGGCAGCTGTGGAAGCATGCCCATAGGCCTGAAAACCCAAGAAAGTGTTACAGCTCTTGGGACACCGTCCCCTGGGGAATATGATTCCCTGTGATTCAGTGTTCCGCTCTGGAAGCATGGCTTCCTAGGGGAAACATGGTTCCCCATGTGTTACAGCACAATAACGGGCAGAGACCCAGGGAAAAAGCATGGCAAATAATCCCCTTTTATTGTGGCAGCATCATGGGTTAAATAGAAATTGAGGAGGAGGGAGGGAAAGAAATGGACAATGAGGATTGGCAAAAATCAACAGCCTGTGAATACCTGCTTTGCATGTAGACGTGAGCTTGGGCACGTATCAGATTGTGGGAGCAGAGGAACTGCCACCTTCTAGGCACAGCTGGGGTGCAAAACTGGGTCCATGTGGCTTGCTTTGGGGTTGGGAGTCAGGGTCGATGGATGGAGCTGGGAAACTCCTACTGGGTTATCATCGGGGTTTCACCTGCTCAAACATCGTTAACCCTTTGTTCTCCGTGCCCTCATCAAGCAATATCAACAGTAATGCATATACCTGGTTGCAAAAACTGCTTTCTAAAATTATTCTACAGAAATAGGCACCATGGTTCCTTGGAGAAATGACGGGTTCCAGGATTTGGGTGGGGAAAATGCAAAATGAGCCTGCAACATCTATCTGATAAAGGCAAATAGTACAACGTGCAAAATAGAAAGAAAAAGAAAAGAAAATCTTTATCCACAATGAAGGGGGTTTGTCAAAATGGCAGAGGAGCTCAATAAAAGAGCTTCCAAAGGCTAAACCTGAAATAATTTGAGGTAACTGGGATTGGAATATAACCCAAGGATGCAATATATACAAATCTTTACAATAAGTAAATGGGGTGAGGAAACACATCTCTCGTGCCCCATAGTTTGAAAGGATCGATGTGCATACAGGGTCCTCAAGGAAGGCCTGTATGACACCCCATTTCTTAAATGTGACCTTTGGAAAGTGAGATTTTTTTTTTCAAAGATTTTAGCCTAGGGTGTCGTGGGTAGGTAACTCTATGGTGAGAAATCCTAACACTAACTACCTCAGCAAGTACCTCTTTTGGGACATTAGATGAGACTGGTACAAGCAGTTTACTCTTTGGAAACAATAGTTGTCATTCATGTTTGTATCTAGCTTCCCATCTCTTATATAATGTTCCACTGCTGAACGCAGGGCTCCAGCCTTAAGCATGGATTCACTAAATCGTTTGTCATTAATGAAAATGTCCAGATTCCGATCTTTCCTCCATTCTTCCCTTTTGGAATAGGAAAGTTTACTCTGCCATTGAATACTGAAACTATGCATTCTTTCTTAATGTGATAGGCGCTCTCAGTTAGGAAGTTGCCATGAACCTTAGAAGAAACTTGAACTATAGACTTTTAAGCAGTGTTGAGACTGTTAAAGACAATGAGAACTTTTGAGGTTGGAATGAATGCATTTTGCATTAAGAGATGGTCATGAGCCTGTGTGAGCCAGTGGTGAAATATTATGATTTAAAGCTGATATGCTTGGGCTCCAATTCGACAAGGACTGGACTTGTGATGATTTTCTAAAACATCACATGATGTAAAAAGTAAAAACAAAGATGCATAGAAT
>PVHP010032354.1:0-20373 GCA_004024765.1 Zapus hudsonius | reverse complement strand
TCTCTCTTTGGTGTATGTGTGTGGGCATACATACACATGTGTAGGTGTGCCTGCACTTGTTTGTCCATGTATGTAGAGGCCAGAGGACAGCTGTGGGTGTTTTCCACTGTCCACCTCCTTTGAGACAGGGTCTGTCATTGGTATGGCACTCACCAATTAGGCTAGACTAGCTGTTTACAAAGCCCCAGGGATCCACCTATCCCCCATCTTCTTGGGAAGCTGAACTTCTCAGGGAGGAAAAAGAAGGCGCCATCCACAAGGTCTACAAACATGTTTTCCCCCATAAATCACAAGTTCAAAGAGCTTGGTCTTGACCACACTTTCCTTTCCTTGGACTAAGCTTCAGTGACCCCCAGATGCCCCTGGCTTAGTTGCCACCTCTGTCTTGGCCCTTGCAGATGGACAGACTAGGCCAACCCACAGGACATGTAGAGAATGCTTGTGCGCGCGCGCGCACACACACACACACACACACACACACACACACACACACACACACACACAGAGCTGAACTCAGGACTGGGGACTCAGCCAAAGGCATCAGAGAGACTCCAGGAAGCTGCCGATCCTCCTCGGCACCTGCAGGCTTTGATGACAAGTGGGTATTGGTGAGTATTAACTTCTCTCACTTGTGGTTTCTCACCCGTGGCACTGGATGGACTATGGACTCCATCTTTCATTATGATCAGATGGAGAAATAGAGGCAGAGGTGCACCACTCACCAAAACAGGCCTCTGCTCTCAGTAAGTGACTCCAGAGAAGCCCATAGAAGGCAGTATATACATGATGACAACCACCACAAATGGCTGGTTCACTTGCTTCTGTTTTCTCTTCTCTAGGAGACCAGGTGAGGCTGCCCTGAAGCTGGCCTGTCAGGTGTACAGACTAACTTCACGTATGACAGCTTATCTGAACCCTATGTTCTACTCTTTGGAATCTGAGGTGTACCCTTAGTGTGGGAAAGGTTAATTCCATAGGGCCTGGATTTGCTGATTGACACAGGACAGCAGCATCATTCCAGGAGAAATTGTGAGCAGGTGTTCTATTTAGGGGCAATGCTGGTTAAAGTGGTTTGAGAAAGTCAGGGCTGATGGGGAGAAAAACAAAGCCCGTCACTTCACTGAGTCCAAGAAGCTGTAGTCAAAGGATCAGAAAATGTGGATGGAGGGTGGAAACTGGTGAGTTTCTTTCAATGGACTCTCAGAAAGTTCTGCAGGTTTCAGGGGCCTCTTTTACTACGCACAAAAAGGGATTGTATTTGAATCCCTTCCCGTGACTGTTTTCCTCCATCTCCACTGCGTACATATCAGCCACATGGATGCGCAGCACAGCACCGTGATCGATCACAAAAGCAGCTCCAGCCAGGGCGCTCAGACACAATGGCTGAATTTATGAACTAGCATCCCTGCATCCCTGCAGGAGGTGGAGCTCCAGCAGGGGGGGCAGGGAAGGAGGTCCCTGCTTCTGTGTCACCAGGTCATGTGAAACCCTGGCAAGGTGTCCCCACAACACACTCCCTGTGAATAAACTCAGGCAGGGTGTGAAAATCAAGCAGAACAGCTTTCACAGTAGACAGCAATGTCAGGAAGGCGAGATGTGCTACAGTGAGACCATCCTCGCAAGGACTCTGGACAATCTCGCACCACCCTAGTATAAAGGCTAGCAGGAGACATCTTTAATTTGCCTGAGTCCAAGTTTAGAATGCAATGACAAAGGCCAAACCTCAGGAGGATGATCTTCCAGGCTAGAGAGTCAGGGACAAGTTGTCTACTAGCCAGCTCCATGGCCTGGGGAGACTTTTCTCTCTCCTCTTCTCATGACAAGAGTGATTTTCCCACCTGTGCTGTGAGATGGCAAAGGTGTAAACACTGAGCCCCAGCCTTCGGTGCTCTGTAAGAATGTGGCCACTTCCACGTTAGGTATGGAGGTATGTGCACTGACAGAGTCTCTTTTTTTCCAAGCAATTCTTATAGAAATCTCCAGAAGCCTTGCACCAGAGCAAAGTGGTCTAGAAATCATTTCTAGCCCCTCACTGATGCTTAGGCCACCCCGCCTCCAATGCTTTTAATGCTTTGGCACCCCTTTCCCTAAAAAAACTCACCCTCTCATTTCAGTCCCCCTGCTCCTGCCAGGGCTGTGGCATTGGCTGTACCACTTGAACTTGAGGAACTGGCTGTGTGCAGAGCCTCACAGGACGGGGGTCTGTTTCCTGGATCATCCTCCACTCAGTGCCATTTCTGGATGCAAAGCACACAGGTGGCCTGGCATAGAATGGTATCTGTGCACATCACACAGACAGCCATTGCACACAACCCTTGCATTCTCCTGGGGAGAGCTGACAGCCAAGTCCTCAGATCTCTCCTTTGGAAAGCTCTGGACAATTTAGCTTGGAAAGAGGAAATCCTAAGAAGAGGGAGGGTACCTGTGATGAATGGTTTATTGCACCAAGGAGCCATTAAAAAAATAATTAGAGGGTAAGAAAGAAAGAACAGAGGGAAATGTGGCAGCTCCCTCTGGCCCAGTCACCTTCTCTTGAATCCAAGAAGCTGTAGGATGTGATTTAACATGACACATGGAGGCGTCACTTGGGTTCACAGGCTGTGTGTGCCAGGTGGTGCCGATGGCACTGTTCCTGAGAGCCAGGATGAATGACGCCACCTACGAAGCACTCCAGACTGATGGTCACCACCACTACCTCCTCCTGGAGTCAGGCTCTGGGGTCCCTGGCACACAGGCAGAGAGGGGGATCAGAGAGAAAGAGGGGTCTGGGTTGTCTTCCCTTTGGAATCTCTTCTGAAGAATCTTGTTGCAAATCAAATCCCTGGACATCCATGCTTTTTATAAGGTGGCCTTTTTGGTTTTTCTTTTTTGTCTGGATGGGCAGAATCAACTATAAAATGGAGGTTACAACGTCTAATTACCTGCTTCTGTATACTCAGTTTGATTTTTGACTTCACCTGTGTTGACTATATTTTTCTGGATGCTTCTCACCTTTAAGTTTCACAGAGCACAGGTAGAAGAGTTCAAAGAGAATATTTTTGCACCGCTCCCCCCAAAAAATCATGTAAATTAAAAATGACAAACATTCCCTGGTTGCCTCCTATTCTCAAATCCTGGGACTGGATCTGTGGGGTGCAAGCCGAAGCTATCTGGAAACTCTTTTGGAGGCAAGGAGACAGACACAGCCTAACTCCAAAGTCATGCGCACTGGCCTAGGCACCATAAAGGCTCTAACACTAGGTTGAGGGGTACAAGGAAGGAAGAGATGGTTCTTCCATTTTCCTAAGTTGTGTGTGGCTTCCAGAGCTATCATCTCCTCCTCCTTTTTCTCTTCCTCCTCTTTTCTTCTTTTTTGAGGCAGGGTCTTGCTATGAAGCCCAGGCTGGCCTTAAACTCATGATGGTCCTCCGACCTCAGCCTCCCAAGTGTGGGGATGATGCATGTGTGCCATTACACCCAGGTAGAACTATGTTTTGATCGCCATGATATTTTGCACTAGCTTTGCCCTTCCAGACCATAGATATCACTCAGACAACACCTACCACCTGCACAGCTGGACATGGAGAGTAAGAAAATTCCAGAAAGAAGGGGCTAAAACTGCTTTAGCCAAGGCTCAAAGGATTTGTGGTGGAATAACAAATACCTAGTATAGTACAAGTGAAGGCAAAGGAACGGGCAGATGTTTAGAGATCAATCTAGAAAAAAGGCAGGGATTCTCAAGGTTTGGGGAAGGAGACATTTGCATATTAAACCTGCTCTCCAAATATGCTTTGGAAGAGCTGAGCACAGTGACCTCCTTCAAAATGCAATGTAGAAAGAAGTTAGCTGAGCCTTCTTTTCCTCTCTCATGGCACCGAGCGCAATGCTCTTTATTTAATTTAAAAAGTTTATTTATTTGCACATGTGTATGGGTGCATGGGTGCACCAGGGCCTCTAGCTGCTGCAAATCAATGCCACTGAGGCCACTTTTTGGGTCCAGATTAAATGGGTGGCATGGGAATTGAATCCAAACTAGCAGGCTTTGCAAGTAACCACCGAGCCATCTTCCCAGTCCCTAGTACGAGGTTCTATGTGCCACAGTGATTAGAAAGCTTGAAGAAGCACAATGACACTGTTTTCCAGAACTTTCTAAATGGCAATTATTGGGATTCAATTTGTAGTGGGAAAGGAATGGATCCATGCATATGTTTCACGATGGACGACTGGTTTGGAAGTCAATGAACCTGAGTTCAAATGGAATCTTTACATGTCTGCCCAGTGGCCTTGGGCAAGACACTCTTCCTTGATGAGTCCCCACTTCTTCACTCATGACATCAAATGCACAAGTCACTCCACTCTCATCTGGTTGGTAAGAAATAAATACTTGGATTAGAAACAAAGTATGCAGCAAACGTGAGCTCTTCTCCACCCCCCCCCACCTATGTGGAACCTGTTTTCATGCAATATGCAATTAAAAGTTTATGATGTTCAAAACTCATTTTCCAATTTAGGGACAGTAAATTGTAAGCTGTTTTCATCTTCCTGAAATGACATTCTGTAGATTGGAGGCTGGTGGGTTTCTGTTCAGTTGCATGAAATTCTATTTGCTGCGTTTCTAGTAAGATATCAGGGTGTCCGGGAAGAGAGCAAACCCTGAGCACACATCCTGCCTGAGACCTCTATCCAAACACTTTCCCCCCATGAACTCCGAGGGACCTTTGTTAACAAATCGGACTGACACCTTTGAGTGGAAACCCACTGGGCTCCCTCATTCTCTCAGCTGCGACCTTACAGAATCTTTCACAGATACTGAAACTGGATATATTATAATTAAATTTCAATGAGCCACAAAGGTTTGTAACCTGAGTTATAACAAAGACTAGGTGACAAGAGTTATTAGGATCTAGAAAATTCTAAAGGGGGCTCCCCTGCACCACACTGCTACCATCTCTCCTTCAGCCCAGATGAGAGGCCAACATAACTCAAAGGAAGGCACACTTATAGATTTCTGAAGAGCTGCTTTGATTTTCTTAATGCAAAGCATAAAAATGTAAGCATCCCCCTTCCCCCAGCCGCAAGGGACAGACGTCCTCCCACATTCTGGCCTCTGTCTGGATGAGAAGAGGGTGGTCAAGTCCCCACACCCCAAAAGAAAATGTGACCTTAATAACTACAGAGCTATTTATGAAGTCTATTTATGAAGCTATTTATGAAGTTATGGCTGCTTCCAGACTAGAAGAAATGGCAATATGGCCTTTGAAACCTAACTTAAAAAATTAAAAAAAAAACAAACCTATACTTCGCACTGCCCTCATGGGCCTTCGTCCTTTAGAGGCTGGGAGCTTTCTTAAAGCTGAGCAAGGCTCTGGGCTGGTCATAAGACAGTGGGACATGCCGGCGTTGGAGCAGCCCAAGGACACATGAAGTCACACATTCCCACAGTGCTTACAACCAAGTTTAATACAGACAGTGGGCTCCGTGGCACTGTTTTATCAACACACTCCTTCATGCCTACCAAGGCAAGGGGACAGAGCAGGGCATGACTGAGCTCTTCCCAATGCTGGCTGGGCTGAGGAGGGGCCACCACAGGCCCTTTTTGCTGTCACTGTTATCTGAAGTGATTCAGGGTGGCCAGGCTGCCATTCCCCCTGAGCAACTTGGAAAAGCAGAAGACAGGAGGAAGGGGAGAGGTGGAGGGAGGGCTTGCTGACTCCCATCAGCCACTCTGGCCTGGATGCCTCTCGGGCAGAGACACTGACCACCAGCCCCAACCACAGGCCTTAAACCATCCTATGTACCATCCTATGTAGTGCAGGTCTCTAGCCCAGGTCAGACAGCAAGAAAGAGGTTGGCAGCTTGATAGTCAATGGTTGATAGTCAAGGCCAAGGCCTGCTTTCTTTAGATGGACCAGGGAGATCAAGTGTAAGCTGGTACCCACAAAGTTGGAAAGAGTCTCCCCAGGGCCATGCATATCCTGCTGATGAGCCCAGCCAGGCTCCATGCTCATCTCACCTCTGAATACCAGCTTTCTGGGCAAAGACGTTTCTGGACTATACCCTGGTCATAGAATGCGTCTGCCATATAGAAATGCCCATTACTGTGGGAAGGTAGATAATCGTTGAGTATTTATGTAACTTTTCCTCAAATACCAAATTAAATGTGAGGAAACCCGCTTTCAATAATGACTTCCTTCACACAACTCTCCTCAGACTCTTCCCTCTGAAAGCTTTCATGGCCTCAGGCTGCCCTGCCTGGCACCCTTCCTTCCCTGCACCTGAGGTGGCACCCGGAACCCACCACCTTTTTAATCTTGTGCATTCAGAGGGAAGGAAGCAATAACAGCTTTGAAGCAAGCGCTGTTCCATGCGCCATGCAGAAGACAGGGAGGCAGGCCCTGGTCACAGGTAGCAGATGGGTGTGGATTTAAGAAACAGCCCTTGTTGGGGAAGCAGGCAGAAAAGAAAGAGGACCTTGGTAGAGGTCACACGGGGATGCCCACTGATTTCGGGGCTATGACCTCTAAGCCAGACAAAGGTGGTGTGGAGAGCAGCATCTGTGAAGGACAAATGAAGGGCATTTCTCAGAGGCCAGATGACTTTCCCTGGAAAGATGTCAGACTGGGCAGCCTGCAAGGCTTCCCCTCAGAGCACAAACAGCTCCAGGTGGTGGGGCTCAGTGATCTGTGGGAAGTTTCTGGACATTTGCCCACCTGTCCTACACAGAATTCTGCGTGTGGACAGAGCATGCAAAAGTCACCCCTCCTTTTCTTGGCAAGATCCAAATAAGTGCTCACAATGAGCTCCTAAGAGTAGAAAGGAGTGGAAAGCTAAAGAATTTCAGAATGGAAAATGGAGATAATCACATTAAGTGAATTAAGCCAGTTTCAGAAAGAAAATGTGGTGTATTTTCTGTCATTTGTGGTTTCTAGATTTTATACCGATTCATAAGATCATGCATGTGTGTAGATCTGAACATAGAAGTGAGGCTGTTGAGGGGAACAAAGGGAATGGGAGAAGGAACGAGAAAAAAAGAGGCGGGGGGTGTGCTCAGCATGCAACAAATACCCGTATGAAAATTTGAATAAAAGAATAGCCAGACATGACCAAGTGCAGAGAGGTCCGGCAGAAGTTGTGGGCTCCAGTGGGAAGAACTGGGCTTCCAGTCCTGCTTCTGGTTCATAGACTGATGTCCCCTCCGAGTGTGCCCTCGGGCAGGCTGCCCCTGCCTGGAGCCAGGACAGCTGGGAGTCTCTAAAGACGCCAAGGACTGCCACCCACTCCTGGCACTCTGTTTCTCTGGGGTGCTGGAGAAAGGCTTCATGGGTAAGATTCTAAAGTCTTTCCAGGCGACTCTAATAAGCAACAAACTTTGGGAACTCTTGGCCTAAAAAAAAAAAAATCCAAAAAAGACAAAACAAAGTCAATAAATGTTTCGGTCTGGAGACCAGCTACATAATTTGTGATCCCATTGAAAAATATAAGCACTAGGCCCCACATTCTGAAATTTCAGAAGTTCACGGTGCTGACAACACAGACTGAAGCAAGCTCAGTGGGATTGTGAGTGTGGACACTGTAGGAGAGGCCTGACATCCAAGGAGCCAGTCCCGTTTTCTCCTCTTGTTTCTGGTGGCACAATGCACCCCGTCGCGTTATAATGGCAAAGAAGTCCCACAGTGGGCAAGAGGAACTGGTGGCTCTGGTGGGGTCTCCCACGCTCTGGGCTTGCAGCAACTTTTCTTCATGGAGCCTGGACTGCTGCAGGAGAGAACAGGGTTGAAGGCCCTGCACTGGAAAAAACAAAAAGAGGTTTCTCAAAGCCCGAGTTCAGAACTCATTCCTACCACCAACCGTGAGTCAATTCACATGTGACGCAATACGTATTTGGTTCTCATGGGGGAAACCAGCAGCTATGAAAATTAATTTTGTGCCAAGGAAAAAATCAAGTCACTAATTCTTATTCTAGGCGGCAGGTGGAAATGATGGCCTACACGGCCAACCCTTGAGCTGGACTCACCGTTTACAGGGAGCCGCAGTGAGGGAGTGGGGTGATGCTGGCTTTCCCTCTTCAGCTTTATGGGGGCAGCATCCTGCAGTTCGCTTGCTATGTGGGGGGAGAGATGGGCTAGGAAGGCGGTGTGTGCTGGGAGAGCCTCTTAGAAAAACAGCCCAGGATCCCAGGCCGGTGCCTCCCCACCCATACAGCTGTGCTTCAATGAAGGGCTCACAGCAATGTGGCCCAGCCTGCCAAAAGCACCCACAATGGGACAAAGTTACCCGGCTATCTGGTCTCCACCCCTGTGTGCTCTTGGTCCTTGGGCAAGTTCACACAAAGGCCTCAGTGACTTGGGTTCCATTAACAGAAGCTCAGGGCATCTTCCTAGTTCCAAAATGGGAAGAGACAAGCGCCCTGCTCTGAGGAAGCAGGGAGTGTTTTATTTGCCATTGGGACCCTCAGCTTTCACTCTGTAGGACCCCATCCTCCCAGGCTTCCAGTCTTGACCTAGCTAAGATTGGGGAGACAAGAAAGGCAACCTTGACTGAGTCTTACCCCATCCCAGCACTGTGGTCAGCCTTCACTCACACTGTGGGGTCTTTCCCCTTCTGCCTTTGGAAAATGGAGACACGTGGAAACCTTTGCATGACTGAACTGGACCACAGGGAAGAGCCGATGTTGGCTCTCTGGGTATCTATGTGTAGTCTCCTCAGACTCCTTGGAGGATAGAACTGGGACTCTTCTCAGTTGACAAGAGAGGCTGAATACCTAACACCAAGCTCCAGGTCTGCTGGAGCCTTGGTGGTACCAAGCCAAGCACCCCTCCAGCACAATGGAACCGATTTACACTGGGGCTCATCTAGTTTCAGGTCGATGTGAAAAGAATTAAAGAACCAAGGCTTCTAAAGACGAGAGGGGAAAAGGAAGATGGAATGGAGAGGGGGAGAAATACCCCAGGGGATCATTTATCTCACTGGAAACCAAAGCCACCAAAACAAGGGTGATTTTGGACTGGGTGGGGAGTCGGGAGCCATGTTGGAAAATGGCAGTTCATGGGCAAGCACACCACCTCCCCCCAGGAGAGCGGGATAGGCACCATCTCCAAGGGCAGACCAGTTGGCACGGCCATTCCAGCTTCCACAGGGGCCCAGAAGCCATTTGGGGCTGGGGACAGCCAGATGCTGTGTAGACATGACTCTCAGCACCCCCATGCCCAGATCAGGACAAAGGTGAGGGAAGGGAACTTGTAACTCTACAAACATTAGCATTTAGCTCATCAGCAGCAGTGGTCACTGCCTGGGGGCCGGCTGCAGCCCCGCGCCTCAAAAGATGATGGAGTGGCCTTTGATTGTTGGTATTCTGAAACCCAGAAAGTGCCAGCAATGAAACAAGGCGGCCAGGCTTCTGTCAGGCGACTGGCAGACCAGAGTGGAAGCTTCCACCCACCTAAATAGTTAAATGGCCAGCTTGCCAAGGCCACGGAGCAAAGTGCCACCTCACCACGGGGCAGATTAAATATGCATTTCCCCTAATTGAGCAGAGTGAAATCAGCCGGGGGTCCTGTCACAAGTGCAGGAATGAATTGTCACAGCACGAAACACACCACTTTACAGAGCATCTATTATACTAGGGAAAATAGCCACATAAACTTCCTTCTGCTGGAATCCAAACTAATTTGTTGTCCATTGGGCTGGGGTATGACAGCCTGGAGGAGTCTCTGTGACTGGGTCCCCCATCCATTCCAGTTTTCACAATGGCAGGACATGGACCCAGCAACAGCGTCACCACACGGTAAGGACTGCATATCAGCCGATGAAAACTCTAAAGGCTCTTGTGTGTGGTTAGTCTTTATTTCTGTAAGCATATTTTATGCCCAATGTGGTTAGAGGGCAAATGTATAAAACAGATCCTATGTTTCCCACTGCCTCCCATTATAAAATGAAAACTGTGCTCTTTGAAGAAAGCAAAAAATCCCAAGACAGAAATCAGTTGATCGTACTCAGAAATCTGGTATAGGACTGGGCAAAATCATGAAAGTCAGGAACCACGGTGAAGCTTTTTTCTCTTTTCCTTAGGTAACTTGTCATAAGGCTTCCGGGACAAGAGGAGAAGTTCATTCCCACTGGGAACCCTGAGCCACCACCGGGTGGGCTTATTTATGAAGCAGACTTCAAAAACAGTTGACAGTCATCATAGGTCAACCATTCATTTTTAATTTCACAGCCCTAGACAGTATAATACATGCATGTAATATTTGGTGTTGGCTTTTTAAAACTTCAAATACTCCTCATTTCAGATGCGTATAGATACTTCATCGTCTTAATGTCCCTGAACTTGTTCTTGCGACTAAAGCATCCATTTGAACTTGACACTCCTATGCAATGACAGGACCATTATGGGCCCAAACTGCATTTCCAATAAAAGGCAAACAAACATTCACTGGGTTGGTACACTTGGAGCTCGTAACTAAATAAGTCCCAATGCATTTGCATATGGACCTAAATGTTTGCATTTAGACCACTACTGTGTTTCTAAATGCAGAACTTGGTATTTATTTTTATTATTTCTTCATCATGGTTTTAGCATATTCAGGGCATTTCCAATCCTGATTGTATTATCCATAAAGAGCTTTATCTCTTGAATATAATAGGCTTGATACGAATCTCTTCTTTGTTCCAATTAACAATAAAAATATTCTACAGGACCAAGAATAGGGCCCTGGACAATATCTAGAAGCTTCTGTGTCTGTTAGAATTCCAAGTTAGTCAGCCATTTGCCTGAGTTCCTGGGGGCAGGAACCATGCCTTTCATATAATGGACACTTAATAAATACTAGTGAAATCAAGGCAAACGAGGAACTGTAGTTTCTAATTATTTTTCATTAGGAGGATAGTCATAACTTACGACATGGGTCAGATTATAGGTAGCGCTAAAAAAAACAGTGTGTTTGGGATGTGGAACACATAAAATGTAGCCCACATATAAATATTCTAATGCATGCCTTACTGACTATAATGACTTCTTTGGTTTTAAGAAATGATTACGGATAAAATTAGAAGACCAATTTGCCTTAGTTAATTCATTTACTTATAATTCTTCCCAGGTGGTGGTATTAGCTTTTATACCATCTTTGGTAACAATACTCACCTTCAAAGATGGGGCCCCTGAGACATGTGGGTAAAGAGCCAATCCACTCTGTGTCTTTAGGAAGGCCACCACCAGCCTCTGGATTCTGCTGCTCTGCTGGCTGTGAAGCCCTGAGGTCAGGAGCTGAGGAAAGCCAGCAGGTAGCCTCCCTTCCACCATGGCTCCTCAGGAGGGCCTGCTGTGCCCTGCCCAAGGGACTCTAGTATTAAAGGTAGTTGACTTCCAGATACTTCTTTATGCAGCCCTGTTGTGAAATGGCATAACTACCACTTTAGTACAGGGAGAGTGACCATAAAAACAGTAATAATGACAGCTAGCATTTATTGGCTATTTATACTGAATATATGCCTTATTTCACGGCATCCTTGTAGGAACCTCGTCGTAAAGGTTGTATTATTGTTCCCACCTGAATAAGAAAAGTGAAGCTTCGGCAGGGATCGCTTGTCAGACACTGCACTACGTCACAGGCGCGTGGAGTCAAAGGGCAGAATTCCTGTTGCATTGCTCTTAGTCCATGGGATTAGGTTGTGCTGTTAGAAGACATGAAAAATTCAGTGGCTTAATACATCCACAGTTTAGTTCTGGTCCGTGATGTGTGTTTATTGTAGGTCAGCTGAGGGCTCTGTTCACTATTGTCACTCAAGTGCACAGGCTGACAAAACAGCCCTACCTCAAACATCGAAGATACTGAGGAGATGGTGGCTGGAGACATAGTGTGCTTCACAGTCACATGCTCTGAAGGGCATAGGTCACTTCACTCTTACGCATTGTCTATGACACGGCCATGGCCCACCCAGCCATCGGGGGCTTAGAAGTATGATTCCATGGTCACCATTACACGCACTGGTGTGAAGATGAGGACAAGTCCACTGGTCACTTTGTATAGAGCAGATGCAGTGTCCCAGACTTACTCGCCCTCAGTTGAATATGGGTGCTAGCCCTTAGAAACTGACACTGTCCAAGGGAAATCCTTTTACAGCCTGGACTTCCTTAGTGAAGGTGCTCAAAGCTGGAGAGAAAGAATATCTCCTGTCTTCTTGGACTTAGAAGCATTCATATTTTATTGAAAAATTTTAGAGCTTTCAGAAGTGACCATGGTCAGCAAATCGCTCCATGTACAGCAACAGAATTCAATCCAAGAGCCCTGAGATAGGCTGTAGGGCGTTTTGCAGAGTCAGAGCTGCCGGCACACTGATCACTATCAGGACCAAGTTCAAGTCCTAATTAACCCTCCCTTGATGGAGCTAAAATCTAATCCAGCAGAGCTAAGGTGTCTTCCCTTCCGTGCTGCAAACATCAGAGATGCTCAGCGCATCCCACATCTGTAAAGGTTTAAGATTCGCTCTGAGTGACTATAAAGCGTTGGTTTTATAATGAGTCATATGCATCAGCAAACATGCTTTAATGTCTTTATATTGTTTGTCTTATTAGTAGCTGAGGGACTCCAGAGTTTAGTAAACAGGGAAATATATATAGCCTAGAGCTATGAATCAGCTTTTGTGACTTTTTTTTTTTTGCATATTGTGTGGACAAGCATGCTGAGTCTCCAAGGAATGGGGTCTTGAGACTTGTGACAGACACTATGTGAGGTCTTGCTGTTCAGAGTGAGAGCTGTGAACCCACAGCACCAATAAGAGCTGGAACTTGGTGGAAAGGCAGAATTGTAGGCTGCACAGAGGCAGAGTCAGCATTTTACCAGCTTCTCGGGTGGTACGTGTGCACATGGAAGCCTGAGGAACGTGGACTTTAGGGGCCCATGTAAGCAAAGTTGAATGACAACATAACTCACAACTAGCCAGCAGCTGGATCAACTTCAGCTGAACTTCTGGTTTTCCCTAAATCTGGGAGTTCCCAGTACCTATTGGAATTTGATGTCTTTCCACTTGGGAATTCTTTGACTCTCTGCAGGAAGATGGGGTTCTTCCCCCAAGGTTGACTGATGTTTCTTCCACGCTTCCACATTTGATCTCCTCAGTTCCCTGTGAGCTCTCTGAAATCAAGGACCCCTTGGTTTTCTAGTCCAGTCTCCTAGAGTGGAAGCCCAGCCTCGTCTTCCCCTTAGAATCTGTGTGTTATAAGAGGCTAGAGATGATGGGGGCCACCTAACATTGCTCAGCCTTCTATTGCTCATGTCTCATTTTGGAAAAGTAAAGATTCAGTCTCTTACTATTCAGTGAAAGCAGCACAGCTGCCCTTTGTGTAAGAAAGAAGGAGATACAAGAAAGATTGTCCATAAAAGAAATTTGGGAAAGATAAACAGGAAGCCAAAGATGTTGGCCACCTACCAGGAACAGATGGGAAAGGGTGGAGAGAAGAGGAGAAGGGAAGGAGGAGGGCTGAGCAGGAAGGGACTTGTTTCCAGGGGAGCTCTTTATACAGCTCAGACTTCTGGATGACTCCTTCAGTCACAAATAATTCAAAGCAGCCAAGCTCTGGGGAAACCCTAAGTGAGATCTTATGAAAAGGAACACATTTAAAATGATCCCTATGGAATTAGTTCAGAATCACAGGTATCAATATAATGCATGGTTTTTTAAAGAGAGAAAGGGAGGGGAAACAAGTTATATACATTTATAATCTAGCCTCCTCCAGGTTGAGGACTCAAAGCAACACCACTCTAGAGACAATTAGGATACATACAACACAGATCTTGACCGCTCTACATTCTCCAAGATGTGGGGGAGCCCAAAGTGGGATTCAGTCATGGATACACAAATCTAACTGGATAGCAGATGGATAAGAAAAGGAACAAGGACTTTAGGATGATTTCAAAGCCAACAAACACAAGATGAACCCAGAAAACAAGACGAAGAAAAAAGGATGAGTCTGTCAAAAAAACCCGGGAACCAAAGAATGAAAAGTTGAAGCAATCCCGGCAACAAAACAAGCAGAGCCTTGGATTTTAACATAGACTCAAATATCCACAACTAAAATAACTATCTAGATTATACATAGGTGAATAAAAATCAGATAAATCATAGAGAGACAGCTTTCCCACCCACAGGAGGTCCAATGAGTAAATGTAGGTAAGAAGAGACAAAGTCCACCAGCTAGAGAAATGCCAGTATATATATACATTCCCTCCCTCAAGCTCCTGGCAACCACTATCTGCTTTTGTGTGTCTGAATTTGGCTTCACAGAGACGTGGAGGTTGAATCATGTGGTGCATGTCTTCTTGGACTCTGGCGCTGGCTTCTTTCACTTAGCAGACTGTCTTTGAAGGTCATCCACACCCCAGCCTGTGTCTGCATCTCCCGCTTTTCACCCCGCCATGCGTTGCTACAGTTTGATCTTAGATGCTCCCCAAAGGCCCAGGTGATGAAGTCTTCTTCCTCAGCGTGGCATTTGGGGTAAACTGGTGGAACCATTAGGAGATGGGGCCTAGTGGGAAGCCTTGAGGTCATTGGAGGTATGTCCTTGAAGGGAACAGTGGGACTTCCTTTTCTTCTCTCTTGTTCACTTTCTGGTCACCAGAGGATGTTTGGCCCCACATTTCCTCTGCTCTCATGGGTTTCCTCCCCAAAAGTCCGAAGCAACATGAACCAGAGTAAATCTTTCCTCTTTGGCAGCTGATCACCTCAGCTATGTGTCGCAGTGGTGAAAAGCTAACACAGTATCCATATACTCCGTCTGCTGACCCAGTCATTATCTGTCAGTTGACACTGGGGCTGTTTTCATCTTTGTGAATAAGGCTGGCTCAAATGTCAGCCTACTTTCATATTCACACATTACTGAATTTTCAGGTCCTTACAATGACCTTGGACAAAGAGCACTGTTTTCAGTCTCTTTTGTGTTAGACAAAGACAGAGAGAACACCAAGTGTCATGGTCTTGAATCAACAGCCCTTTAGTTTCAACTCCCTTGGTTAAACATGGCAGACCACGCGTGTTCATTCTTTCATTTGGTTTGGTTAGGGGAAAGGCCTGGGAGAATCTCCTTGTCACCAGGTAATGGACAGGGAGGTACCTCTGTTTAACAAAATAATCTAAAGCCTTTTAGGAGGGGGGTGGGATGAGTGAACACAGCTCTTTCTCCCATCAAATCTTTCTATTTGTGAAGCTTGTGAGACAGAGGTAAGGAACTGAGGGCTGGACACCCTCTTTCCATATGATGTCAGGGGATCTGAAGCCTAAAGAACCCAGGCCGGATTCTGGGGATGAATGAAGGGGTGCCACATGCTGAGGAGTCAGTGAAGACAGCACTGGAGTAACTGGTACCCACAACACCCCACTAAGCCCTGACCACAGGGAAGCTCTACTGATCCTGCTGAAAAGCTCCAAAGCATTAACTGCTTGCAATTTTGACATGTCAGATATTTAATAAGGAACAAATTAGCACTTGGGTCTTTTTTTCCTGAGACAATCCAATTTCTATGCCAGGCACCAACTTCTATATTTCAAAATGCACTTTTGAAGGTTAATTAGAGAAGCAGCAGAGATAGTGTTTTTCCAAGAGGGATTTTCTGGTTCCTTCTAGGCCTGTGGATGGCAGGGAAAAAATAACTTTCCAACACTGTAAATTGAGTATGTGAAGCTGTGAGAATAAACCCATCTCATTAGTCATCGTGTCAATTATAGTGTCTAAGGAACAATTTTGTAGCAATAGCATATTTATTTGATGTTGTGAAAGCTACCTGGATCCACCGCCAGGATGGTATTTGCTCTTAATGCTCCGAGTACCTCTTTAACAAAATGGCACTCTATAAAAATTTAGTGTGTTCCTCCTGTAATTAAATGGCCCCAGTCATTTTTGCATTTATGATATAAACTATAATGGCTGTAAAATCCCGCAATTAACTTTCCTTGCGCCAACATTTCATACTTGAGAAATTCTCATTACAAATTTCATTACTGATTCACTTATCTGTAATTTGTCCTATGTAACCTAAAGAATATTAACAAATTTAGAGTCACTTTTGTTCTATTAAAAATGAAATATAAAAGTCTTTCACCCAGCAAGTCAATCATGATATTTCAAAGGACCACGACTGGTCAAGAGTGGTGGGAAGGACAGGAAGGACCAGAGATCCCAGGACTAAGAGAGGAATGGGGGTGGAGGAGAGTGAGGGGTTATCCCTGAGATTTCCTGCCCAGACCACCAAAATGACACCCGGGGAAAGTGCAGGAAAGGAGAGGAAGGGCAAGGCTTTCTTGTACAGTAGCTTCTTGTCACTTCCATTTTTAAAGAAAAGGGTGGAACTTAGTCTTTATTTATAGGACATTGCGAAATATGAAATTCCACACAGAAATAAGAAACTCAGAGGACAAGCTTCATGCAGTACTGTTCAAGGATAGTTTTGTTGTTTCAAGTGCTACAATAACAAACCACATTTAGAGAGTTTTTCGAACGGTAGCACACATTAACGGTAAGACACATTTCTTATCACTTCCATCTCGGGTCTCATCTCTGTGGTCTCTCTGGGGTCCGGAGTTGAAGTTGCCCATCTGTTGGCTTAGCTGCTCCTTGCTCAGGCGGAAAGTCTGTGCTATGGCAGTGATGAGCTACCATTCAATGAGGAGATGCCCATCTGAGGATACTTGCAGTTCAAGTTTCCCCAGGAAAAGACTGGCTTGCAGAGGAACATGTGGAGAAAGCTTCCCTTCCTCCCCACATTCAATACAGAAACAAGCATACGTACCCATACTAAAGTGCACTCAAGGCCCATTTATCCACTGTCAGGAGGCCTGAGTTTGAATCTTGCTGGGTGACAGTGGTGAGTTTTGTCACCTGTCTGGGTTCTACCTGCCAGGCTGAGAATGGAAGAGGCTTCACTAGCAGGATCGCTGTGACTCTGTGTTCCTCAGGGACAGGCCACTTCTCGGAAGAGAAAGCCCAGAATGTCTCTTTATCACAGGCATAGGTAAAAGAGGGTGTCACTGGGTGCTAGGAGAGGCCTGCACAAATATTTCCCCCAATAATACCCCATCTCAGCATTTTTCTGCCTTCTATAACTGCATTCATTTTATTCTAATTTGTAATTAACTTTTACAAAATTAAATTGGAGATGGAAAATTACTGTCCTGACATAAATAACCGTTTCGTGGGACGAGCCGGTGTTAATGCAATCAACAATATGATTCATAAATGAAAGAAATGTTGTCATACTTATTACTTCTGTGGGCTCCATCTTTTATACAATATTACAGTGCAAATTGAAATTTTATATGATTTAATAAACCTCAAAAAGATATTATGGCCAAGTAACCACATAACTGTAACAAATTGTGCTCCTCCCTCATTACAGAGCTTTCTTCTCACACGGGGCTGGCAGCCTCATTATCAGAGTGGTGTCTTTGACAACCCATTAAAAACACCTTGAAGAACACATTCCCCGCACTGTGGAACTTTAGCATCTGTACTGGGCTGGAATCCTTGAGGATGGTGTTGCAAATTGAAGCAAAGGTTTCTTTCATTTTTCATCCTAAGACTCAGGCAACAAAAACATGTTATCTGGCCCCGTAAGACACCCCCACCCTATGCCTCTCTGTGACCTAAACCAAATTCTTTGTCACCATGAGAGAAGCTGAAGTCAAATAATCGAAGTGGCAGAGGAAGGAAGGGGTTTATTACCTTCTGATCTTGAGCTGATTTTATAGGGTTAGGAGCTTAGACTTAAAGGGTCTTTGTCTTCAGAGCACAGACTTCCCATTTGAGCTGATTGCTGTTTTTCAAAGGTTTCCAGCTCACCCAGGGGTTCATTAGGGTGGTGGAGGAGAGCAGGATGGATCGATGGACTGGCAGGGCAATCTAAATCCCATCCCCTGTCCCTTCCATGGGCTCCAGAGCCTCGCCAAATGCCCTCGCCCTCCAATTTGTAACAAGGAAGCTGGAAATAAAGGCACTCTCTGATCACGCGCAGGGTTCTTGGAGCACAGCGTGATTTCTATAGCTCCCAGAAATGTGGGGGACACACTTGCACTGAAGGATTTAATGACTGTTTCACTGCTGCCTGGCATCAATATTTATCTATGTTAACTGAAGAAAAGCATGACTTGAAATGGCGCTTCACCTCTGAGCATTACGCAGTGATTCTGAAGTCCTAAGTTGTACCAAACTCCATGGGCAGAGAGATACAGTATGAGGGGAAATAGCCACCTCTAGGCTTACACTTGGATCGCAGCAATCTAGAAAACCAAAGGCAAGATGAGTCAAGTCGCGCTGGGATGACAGGATAAAAAGCCATGAAACATCCCTCCTGGCTTTCCTGGGTTAAAAAGAGCCACTTGCAAGTATATAGTCTAGAAAAGCAAAGTTCCCACAAGGCAGTGAGGCAAGCCAGATTCTGCCAAGCTTCTTTCTGCCTAAGCCCTGCAGGTGAGAGAGGCCATGTGAGCCCTCTTCCCTCCAGTGCTCCATTCCTCCTGCTGGCTGGGGGTCTTCCAGGCACTCATCTCCATCTTGCTGGATTGCCTGCCTCTCTCTGAAGGCAGAGTCATGTCGACCTTGACTCCATGTCCCATGGAGCCCGGCACATGGCCAGGTCCACTCCCCATTCCCCTCACTGGGAGAACATGGGCTTAAAGCACAGAGGCCATGTCTAGCATATGCGACAGACTACATCATATTGAGCAAAGAGATTTCGAAGGATCATCTCTGTAGCTCTCTCTCAAAGATGGATATTTTTGAGGCTTAAAGGGACCTGAGACCTAGTTGAACCAATCCTGAACCCTACAGAAGAGAAAGCTTACTCTCAGAGGGAAAAGGAACTGCCCCCATGTTGTTCAGCATCATTCTGTGACCAAAGTATCCACAGAACTCAGGCTTGGGGTAGCTCACTGGCCTGGACGCTGACTCTAAATGGAATTTGGCTCCACAGCCAGCAGGGGCTAGATGACTCGACTTTCACATTGTGGGCAGAAATGTTCTTTCTATAATTTCCCCATCTTCAGAAATTATGTTTATGGGACATCTGGGCAAGAGGATTAGTTCTCAATTCATAATAGATAAGGTTTACATTTTTAATAACAGAATTAGAAGTTCAGAGAAACTTTATAACCCCACTATTAACCTACCACACTTAGATTTTCTATTAATCTGAAATGGCTCGCTCGGTGACCTTATACTCTTTGGAAGAAACTAGGATTTGGAAGTAGACAGAGAGCAGAAGGACACATGTTCAGCCTGATGTCCAGTCTTTCTGAAGTTAAAAAATCCTGCTGTTATTTGATGCCGTTGGGAAAATGAGATTAATGAATTGTATATTTTCTTTAAAACAATGAAATGAAATTAATTCCTTTTCATTTTAAGCCTTGGAAGCACTCCATTTCTTGAATTAACTAGAGGTGCCCGGGAGTATGAACTCTAGGCTGAGAATCACTAAATTAAGAAGCTGGAAGCCATTGGGTAAGACCTTGGATTTATCAGCCCATATTCAGGCATAAGTTTTTAGGAGGATTTATAAAGTGCTTGCAATACTTAAATACATAAAAATGATTTAAAAGGATTTAAAGTCTATTCAGAAAGTATTAATACATCTTACTATTTAAAGAAATAATAAGAGATGTGTCTAATGTCCTAGGCATTAGTAATCATAGAAAAGATTGCCTACTAAAATAAGGCATCTTTACTGTAAATGCTACCTGCTTACCAACTGTTTTGAATAGAATTAATAGCAAAAATTAAGTATGACTTGTAATCTTTGAAAAAACGAGGAAATATGTAAAGCTTTCTTTAAACAGCTATCCTATATTAAATCAATACCCCATTTTCTTAGTGATTAATTCAAAACGAGCATCCAGCTTTTAACATTTTAACTGATATATGATCTTGGGCTTTTATTTACTCTCAGTACTTCCAAAGTGGGATAATTTTAGTGTTCCTTGACCATCTTGCTGATAGTCCCTGCACGGCTGTCAGCGGATCACGCACAGGTGAGCAACCAGTTTAAGACGCTTGGAAATCCTGGTAGAAAAGCATTTTCTTCAGGTATTCGAAGCATCAAACTGTCAACACTGCCACTTCCACTGTCATCTGCATCATAATCCCTTTCTTAGTAACACTTGGTCTGAGCAGCAGTAATAGAATTAATTATACTTCATTTTGCCGCCTTTAACAGTATTGACCAAATTTAAGAACAAATGAGAAGTGCTTATCAAGCTTGAAGAAAATAATCCATCAGTGGCACAATTTAAATTCTCTGCAGTTCTCTTATTAATCAAAGTAACACTTACTATCCTATCTCCACTTCCCATTAACAGTCATTAAGCCCTGCTGCTGATTGAAGCAATTTCTTTAGGGATCTCAACCTCATTTTT
>PVHP010032353.1:0-20349 GCA_004024765.1 Zapus hudsonius | reverse complement strand
TCTCTCTCTCTCTCTCTCTCTCTCTCTCTCTCTCTCTCTCTTTCCCTCTCTCTGCTTGAAAAAAATGAATAAATAAAATATTTTTTAAAAAAGAGATAAAAGAGTTTTAAATTGTGTTTATACATAAGCAACAGGTTTTGTTTTAAATTTTAGATTCTTGAAAAGATGGCCAGATTTTAAAGATTGGTGGAAAACATCAGATAGGAGATTTTCTCCATGTTTTCACATTATCCTCTCCAGAAAGTGAAGCATCTTTATGTTGAGAAAATAAATTCTAAATTGAAAGAAGTACAAGATATTTCTTTTTTTTAGTATCATATTGGACACCATTTAGTAGGCTTGGTTCACATATCTGACTTTTAGGAAAATCCACTTCGACTTTGCTGAATACAATTTAATTTGACTCTAGATATAATAAAGTTGCACATTAATGCAATATTTTTGACACCCTTTAGCATACCGACTCATTGTGAGAACTAATCTGTGACTCTTACATTGATTTTCCATCTTTCTCATTCATGCTATTTAACCTGGGGTGGCCTTTAACGTGAGATCCTTATGAATCATTCATCCACACACCACTCAGCACTACTTTCTTGTTCGATAAATGTCCATAAAATTGTCTCAGTGTTCTTGGTGCTAATGTAACCAACTTACTTACTATGACTAGGACCCTGACAGTCAGCTAAACAACATAATGCCTTTTGCTAATTTTAGATCTTAGTGACTATTTGTGAATTTTGCAGTATTCATATAGATATTCAACAGATACTTAGATTTTAGTCTTGAATGACCCACCTCTGTGATATCTTTCTAAAGCATTTAATTGACTTTTTAACTAGCAATCACTTTTTTTTCACACACACATATCTCATAGATTGATGTAAACCTACAAGATTCAATTGCATATGTAATGCATTAAACTATAGCTACATTATGATAATTGAAACTTACTTTCCAATTGCAATAATACATTAAATTGCCATAATCAAGTAGAGATGAGAACCCGATTGATCAACTGGAAGAGAGACTCCATTACGGGGATTAGAAATGTGTGGACTGAACAGGTGGAAACTCCTTTATGCCAGGTCCACTGTTGTTATATCAAATGAGAACATCAAATGAGAATTGTGTTTATATAGTGGGCCAGCAATTATGTTAATCTGGTTATAGTACAAAAGCATTTAATAATGACAATTTCCATCAGAGTACTAATAGCTAATTAGCCTTCGGTAGAATTGATTTTCAAGTCTGATGAGTCTATTTCTGCAGGCTGATTTACTTTAATATGGGTCCCACCTCTCTGCTCCATCCCTGCCATTGCTTCTACTTATGTTTGTATTCTAATAAGGTGATGAAAAAGCTTCATCAGCAAACTTTGTGAGGATAATTCATCAAAGTGTCCGACAGATGCTTGGAGAAAAAGGGCAAGGTAACCAATCATGTTCTAACATTGAAGTATCCTGAGAGGATAATCGGGACCTATTTTCTGGAAAGGAGATGTAGCAGCTCTTTAAATTTCTGTTTCCAAAGCAGAAGGTTGCCTAAAACTAGAACATGATATGAATTCCTTAGGAAGGACAAGTTGGGTGCAAATGTTGCCTTTGAAACTTGACTTCAGCAGAGACCTGCAGTGTTGTTAAAGGTGGAAAGTTGGTAGAGGGTTTAGAATTCAATGTAGCAACATATTCTAGCAGAATGTAAGACGATTTATAGCAGGATAATGTGCATAGGGCTCTTTCCCTTTTGAGTTGGACACTGGTGGACTTATTCTTTAGTGTTCAGTTCTGGAACACCTGGGGGGCCCTGGGGGAGCCTGAACCTGCCACAACGAAGGAGGTGGTGTGAGAAGCACCATCCTAGGCCACCGCTATTCAGGCTAGTAAAGGCTTGAGTCATTTTTTAATTGATTTAGAAAATTTATACTACTGCTTTTCCATCCTGTGTGTTGTGTAGCCTCTCCAATAACAGCCTGTCATTCTAGAATAAGTACTATTCCACAAAAGCAGTCAGTGCCATAGGAAAATGTTTCCCTCTGAAGATGCCAGCACACATCTATTCACCTCAGCTAAATCACAGACCAAGGTACCATGAATGACACCAAGACCAGTGTGACTGAGCCACACTGCGGTAATCTTGGATTACTTACAAGGCAGGGTGAGGAATTGCTTACAGGAACCAGGGATGGCTCAAAGCAGCTGCATCATTGAAGAACCCAGTGTAGGTGAGGACTCAAGAAACACACTGCATGCTGCGGGCAGCTAAGCTGGTGGGAGAGTCTAGAGCATGTGCAGCTCTGGAGAGTCTCTTCCTAAGCAGTTGTTTTCTCCTCATAGGACCTTAGGGTGGGGTCTTATGTCCTCTTTCCCAGAAGTTTTTGTTGTCTTTATTATCCATAAATACATACATTGTATGAGCAAATCTTGTAATGGGAGCCCCATTAGACTCCTCCCTGTCCCCAACCCACTGGGGACCCTCCTCATGGATGTACTGAATCAGTCCCTGCGCTGACTTCCCGAGTTTCCTGTGCTTTTCTCTCTAGGAAGCAGTGGCTCAATTCTGAGGAAATTGCTACACAATACTCCACCCCTTCCTGCAGCTCTTACGTTCTCTCTGCCCCTCTTCCACAGTGTTCCCTGAGATTGGCAGGAGTGAGACAATGTCGGCCTGTGGCTAAGCATTGGATGGCTACCTTACAGCAATGGTCACTTAGTCTCAGGAGCTTGATCAGTTGAGTTGTTCTATCAGTAACCATCACCAAGGACAAAAACTTCTCCTCCGACTCGGGAAGACAGCAGGAGTAATAGTTGTGATACTCTATGGTGCAAGAGAAAGTACTTAGCATGAGGCTTAAGATCCTTCCATGAAAACAACAGCGGTGGCTTGCCCATTGATGTAAGCTTTTGCCAAAGTTTACAGAACCAAACATGAATTCCCCACTGTGGAGTGTTGCCTGTACCCATAACAGTCGTGCCATTATCACACAGGCTGACATGTCTTGCTTGGCATGCTGTTATTATAGCACACAGGGTTCATAGCTGAATAAGAATGCTGATGTTCATTCTTCCACAGCAACCCACATAGATCCTTCCAGCTCTATGAAAGCCAGCCACTCAGTCCAATCTGATTTCTCCACACTCTGTCCCCAAAGCCTTATCTTCATCAAAACGTCTTACCATTGAGTTCTGGAATGCAGCCAATGACCTTGATAACAGCCCTTTTCATTTCCACCACAGGCTTCCCTAGCCAACATCTCTTAGGGAGGTAGTCCACCCTGACACTGTGATCTTCATTCAGCAACCTCATGGCTTTTTAGGAGTGTCCTCTCCATCCATGCAGCCGATCTTCCTTTGAACTCTTTAACTGTCGTCTTTACTCTCTTCCCAGATATTTTGCTAAGTATGTGAGACATCCATTAGCCCTATAACATTTATAAAACCTGAGTGAAATCTTAGATAACTCTATTAGAAAACTTTTTTTTTGTTTTACAGAGGGCAGGCAATATTTCTGAAAGCCTACAGGCATCCATTTCAAACAGCTATCAGCTGGTCTCAGAAGTCATCAGCTAAGAGAATGCTAGGAAAGAATGTCAACAAGGTCCAATGCTACATGAAAAGATCTCATTGCCTGAATCAATTCTTTCCTCAAATGGCAATACTGGAGTCACTACCCACTTCTCCAGCCTTTCCAAAATCCATAGACATTTTCCATGGGTAATCCTACTTCCCAACCCTATGGTACTTTCATAGGGCTGCCTTGCATCTCCTCACCCCTGATGAGCTAAGTGGTGCCTATTTAAACTATTTGAGTCAAAGTGAGGCTACTCTTGAGCCTGATATGGTGTCTGCCCTTGGAGTTGGCTTCCCCCTTTCCATTGTTTTTTAGGCTCTAAGGGGCTGGATCTTAGGTTGCAGCTTTGGTCATTTTTTTTTTCTCCTCAGCCTGCTGCAATAGCTTCAAGCAAGGTGAGCAATTACTAACCCCAGCTTACCTGTCAGCAGAAGTGAAATGTACATCCTATTTGGAGGCTTAATTGCCCATCCATGAAACAAGCCTAGTTCTCCAAAGCTGCACTCGTTCTCATTTATGCTTCTTCTGGCTTTAAAGCCTTACAGGGGGTATCAGAGCATTTGGCTTTTTGCTAATTTTAAATTTGGGGACCTCAGATTTGTCAGATTTGCTTTTGAGTGACCAGAACAGACCCCTTTGCATGTCTATTGTGGTGAATGGACTTTCAAAGCCAGTTCTTTGCATATTCCTCTTTTTTGTTTGTTTGTTTGTTTTTGTTTTTGTTTATTTGTTTTTGTCTTTTGCAAAACAAAAAAAAAAACTGTTCTGGAAAATTTCTTGATTTATTAGCTCCAGAAAGGGTGATAGGATGAATTCCCACTCCATCCATGTGATTTTTTTCTTAATACTTTAGGGGTTTTAAACTGACTATAAATTATCATATCAAAGACATTAACTGTTTAATTCAGTATGTTTGATTCTGCACGTGCCAACTTCTAAATGGGTAACAGAACGTGGTCTTGAAATAAAACGTCCTCACTGAGGGTTGTCTACTCTGTATGGAAATGAAGGCACTTAACAAGCTGAACCATTTTCCCTCCCTTGCATAAGAGAAAGGAAATGAGCATATCCAATCAGCCATCTTATTTACTATTGTAACTGCATTTCCTAACATACACCAAAGGACAAATAATTTGGGCAGTTTTAGATATTACCTTAAAATTCTTCTCATTGCTAGGGATTGATACAAATGCTCTACCACTGAGTTACATTCCCAGCCCCTTGTTAAATTTTTAAGTTGTTTGATTTTCCCTCCATCATTGCATCCATGTTCTGTATTCTATTATTCACTAATACTCCTGAATTCTGATACAGGTCTGGGCATTTTCTGATACGGAAGTTACTGGTCCCTTTTGGGAGAGGCAAGTGTCTTGGCTGGCCATGTCTTAACTGCTTATTGTCTACTCTCAAGAACTTCCAGGGTTTTCCCTTCTTTCCTGAGGACTCACTTGAAAAGGACCTTGTGCATTGCTGGTCCTGAGTCATTGTTTCTCCGATAAATGCTACTGTGCGAGATGTTGCTTGGTTCTGTATCCAGAGACGCAGGCAGAAAATGTGGCAAATTTTCAGGTACCACTTAGATTTTCACAAGTCCTTAACACTGACACAGAAGAGACTGAGAACAGTGCAATCATGAGAGATGGGTTTGCAGACACTGCCTGGCTGTGTAGCAACTGAATGCTGAATATGCTTGTTGGCCTCTATCCCTGAGAATTCTGGGTCCAGCTCCTTCCCAGTCCACTTGGACCTGAAGCCCAGAACTCCCAAGTGTCTGCTTTTCATGGTGTCCACTGAAAACACTGGCCCATCTGGGCACATGTTGCCCAGTTTCAACTGTGCATAGAATCCAAGAACGTTAGAAATTGAAGGAAGAGAAACTGTCCTGATGGACGTTTAAGTCAGGGTGGGGAGAGGACTTTGATTTCACTCTTTTTTTCTTTTTCATTTAGGTGAAAAGGAAAAAGAAGAAATCTCATTAATAAAGAGAATCCATATGTGCATAATATAATGTTCAGGACATGTTCAAGGGGCAATTTTGTTAGAGATTTGCTTTACTCAAGTCATCAGTGTGCCTTGAAGCCTTTGTGGATTTCCCCCCATGTATTTCCATTTCATGTGCACTCCTTTCATAGACCACCAGATAAACTGTGGTAGAAATAAACTATAGTATACATATTTTAACTGTACAGGATAATGGCTATCAGCTAGAACAATAGTCTTTTCTTTAATAGATAAACTCGCCTTATTTGTGTGTGTCAAAATTTTAATGGCAAAAGCACCAGCCCTTAAATACTCCGCTTATTAGGGAATTTCCTTAGGGTAGCATCATAACAATCACTGGTTAGGAGAGGCATTGATATTCAGAATATCAGAAAGGATATTCATTTATTTTTCTGGAAAAAATCAGAAAGCACAAATGGAAGGATGCATTTCCCTAAATTTATATAGATATTACTTTTTCTCTTAGATAAGAAATCTTAAAATATGTAACTGGAACCACTGAAGATGTTGAATGAAATCATTATGGAATTCATCACAAGGCATAATATGATGTGACATCAGAACTTCTATTTTATTGTTATTGGTTCACAAATAAAACTGAGATTGTTACACTGAGTGTTGCTACACTAGATGAAAGAAAATAAGACCCAAACACTGGAAGTCTGTGGTCCAGGAGCTCACAGTGAGAGCAGGGAGATGCAGATCCAAATTAGCTTCTCAGCCCCAGTTATCATTCTATTTTTGTTTTGTTTTTCTTTCCCATAATGAGTCACATTGTTTAGTGGGCCAACAATGAGTTTTTATTCCCAATTCCTCATTGCCCCACTCCCCATCCCCAGTCAGCTGGATATCCTCATTCATGGGTTGTCTGGATCAGTCTTTGTGACAGGGGACCATGGATAGCCTAGTTTTCAGCCAGGTTCTCCTGGCCATGCCTCTGGATAGTCTCCCCCACCACGGCTCTCACAATCTTTCTGCCCCCCCTTCCGCTCAGTTCCCTGAGTCGTGGTGTCATTCTTTACCACTGCAATGCACTACAAGAATGAAGAAGAAAGAACTCTGTGTGGATCCTACACCAAGGGAAGTGACCATTGATGTAGAGAGTAGAGTTAAAATATTTTCAGATTTCTAAAATGACCGAGGCAATAAACATTCCACAAAGCTTTCTATAAATTTTAGAAATTGAACTATAAGTTGAAAAATAACTACAGATAGGAGGTTCAGGAAAATTTTAGGTTAGTATCATCAGATATATTTCATTAAATGCAAAAAAATTATTCATTGCTCCAAACAAAGAAATCTGGTATTAAATAAATTCTTACCAAGCAATGGATCCATTTTTCAAATTATTTTCAATAAAGATTCAACTTCCTGTAGAAATATGTTTTTATTTCAGTTATGGTTTTAGGGTAAAAATCAATTTTCCAGTTTCCAACTTATTTCAATTCAGATTTATTTTAATAAAAAAGACTTAGATTTTTGAGAAATTATAAAGAAAATCACAAATCTTCAAACAAATGTATTCAACAAGAATAATTAGTAGAAAATGGACTTTGTTTTACTCAGGTTTTTATGTGACTGTGGCCATACAAGTATATGGCATAGGCTTACAAATGTCTACTGATAAATCATAATTTTATTTCAGAATGATTCATTGCTGCAATTTTGCCACACTAAAGTTGAAAGCAAATGTCTATAATCTTGAGAAGGATGCTCTTATTTTTACATCAAGAATTAAATCTTAGCTTACTCAGTGATTATGCATTACATAAGGCATCCTCAATGTACGAGAGAGTTGTTTGATAACATTCATTGCTTGAATGAAAACTCTGAAAGCCAAAATATGGTTGAATGGTTTAGTCTAAAATATCAAAAAAAAAAAAAAAAAGCAGCTCCCAACTCAAGCTACTACACTCAGAAGAATGCGGTCTCATAAAAGACGAAGAAAGAAAAAAAATTCAATGATAAACCAGACTAAAGGAATTTATGACCACCAAGCCTTCTCTACAGAGGATAATAGAGGGAATGTTTTAGACAGAAAAATACAATTCTAGATCAGTTGTCAAACAAATGAAGACCGAAGAAAATGTTAACCACCACAAAATTACCGACATGATAGAAGCAAATGGACACCTTTCAATAATTTCTCTGAGCATTAATAGTCTCAATTCCCTAATCAAAAGGCAAAGACTACCGCACTGGGTCAGAAAGTAGGAAAGTCACCTCCCTGTCAGTGACAGATGACACCACAGAGTGAAAGGACATAAAACGGTGCTCTAAGCAAATGGAACCAGGAAAAAAGCAGGTGTAGCTAGTGTAATACCTGGGAAAATGGACTTCAAACCAAAACAAGTCATAAAAGATAAGGAACACTTCTGTGAATCACGGGTGCAATCGACCAAGAGCAGATTGCAGTCCTAAGGATATATTCACAGAACAAAATAAAAAAAAAGTTAATAAGCACTAGCAGACATGGGTCCACAGATTTACCCTAACACATTCATAGCAGATGCATCCACACATCAGCTTTTCCCATAGACAGGGCAACCCCACCAAAAAATAAACAAATAAATAAAAACCCCCAAACAGAAAACATTGGAGCTAAATGATCTCAGAGCAAATGGTCATAACAGAAGTGTACAAAACTTTCTTTCCCCTAACTAAAGAATATACATTCTTTCTGGCAGTCCATTGGACTTAATCTGTAATGGACACAAAGCAAGTCTCAATGAATTTAGGAAACCAGAAATAGCTTCTCGTATTTTATCATGCCAAGACATAATACAGTTAGAAATTAACAAGAATTACAGAAAGCACACAAAATCCTTGCTCTCTGTGGAATCATGGCTGGGTCACATGGGGCGTGGAAGAAGAGGGGTAACAGGGAGTGAAAGATTTGGGCAGGGGTGAGGTAGTTGGAGTTGGTAGAGGAAGGGGTGGTGGGAGGGTGAATCCAAGCTAAAGATATGGGGAAGGCAGATGGAAACCTACTACTCAGTAATCTAACTCTCATTGTAATTTGAACCCTAATGAGTTGGCTACAGAGGCCCTGGAATGATAAAAGCTATTGTCACTTGTCTGCCATCCAAACAAGATGGTTAGGTTCCTGTTGCTGTGCTTTCTTTCAGGATGTGAAGAAACCAAGCTGAACTGAACTAGAAATCTCATCCCTGGCATCTAGCTTTCTTTATCAGAAAGGAGAAAAGTCATCCATTCTACCTAACTGGATCCTGTGCACTTTACAACCGACTTTCAAGGCAAGATGCGTCCATGGGTGCAACAGAGCCATGGAATTTATGAGAGTAACCAAATGATCTCTGACTCAATTTGAGACTTTCTCTGTAGAAAGGGAACCATCTCTGGCAACATAAATCTGCTCCAAGCCTGTGGCTAGGAATCTAGGTTCTAGGAGGGAATCCGAGAGTTTGGCTTTGCTGAATGGATAGTGTATCAAGCTGCTATCTAAGTATCCATTTTTGTTCACATACATTGTTATTGCTCAGAGCCTCAAAGACAGAAGTTTGCCTCAAAGAAAACTCATAACAGACAAACTGACCAAGAATGAGTGTAGTGTGTGCTCGGCTCTAAACATGTCATCGAAAACACATTTTCCAGGGCACCAGGAAATTCAGGAAAGAGTGGATGGGGTGTGATTGTGAAATATCATCTTCTGGATAAGACATGTCTATATCCATATGAACTCACAGCAAATATGGTTTCCTTTCCTTTCAGACTGAGCCAGTCAAAACTGCACCATCGATGACGAGGGGTTCATTATACCTCACTTATCTCTAAATAAAGAGTGGCAACTAATTATTCCTGGGGCACAGGGAGTAGAGTCCCTTCTTAGTGTCGCAGTCCTGCTATGTTACCCATTCACCATTGATTTAGTTCCCACTCATGATTATACGGACAGTCCTAAGAAAACACCACCACCAGAAGAAACAGCGCAAAGTAGGATGAGGAAGACAGAGGGCAGGTGTGGAGGTAGGAATGGAGCACATCACAGGCATGTGTCAAAGTGCTACAGCTGAACATGAATAAATACAATAAACTGACATGTGAGCAGAAGGCAGTCTAATAATAGAACATCTTGAACTATCCTGAGGAATGACAGTAGGGAAATAAAAAAAGACTTGTCCATAATTAAAAATATTGGGTTTCTGTAAGAGCAGAAAACTTTGTATGTACAATAAAACCACTGCAATTCATAACGTACAGTATTTTTTAGTCTCAGCCCATTTATTTCCGGCTGCCTTCATTCTCAGTGTGGTGTGATGATGTGCGCTGTGTGTATGTGATATGTTTAAAACAGGACTTCAATAAAGGCTGGTGAACACGTTTGGATCATTACATATAGGATTGTGCCAATTTTTTTGTTTTTTTATATTTTTAAGTAGAGAGAGAGAATATGAGTATGTGAGGACTTCTTGCTGTTACAAACTCCAGACATATGTGCCAATTTGTACATCTTGGCTTAAGTGGGTACTGGGGAATCAAATCCAGGCTGTCAGATTTTGCAAGCAAGCAACCTTAACTGCTGAGATATCTCTCTAGCTCTGCGGATCAATTTTTTTTTTTGAATTTTTTTATTGTCCATAATGAGTTACATTATTTAATGGGCAAACAATGAGTTGTTATCCCCAGTTCCCCAATGCCCCTCTTCCCCATCCTCTCCGTGGGCAGTCTGGATCAGTCCTTGGGGCAGGGGACCATGAATTGCCTAGGAGTCAGCCTGGTTCCACCAGCCCTAGTGTGTTATTATTGAGAGGGGCCGTGTCTCTGGACATTCTCCCCACCAAGGCTCTCACAATCTTTCTGTCCCCTCTTCTGCTCAGTTCACTGATTAAGGCTGCTTTATTGTTGATAATTTAGGGGTCTCTGTACTTCTGCTTTAGTTTGTGTTGAAAATCACTGGTGTCTGTCTCACTGACTTATTCTGTGTTGACTGATTGGTTGTCACTATGGGTCACTTGTTCATCCCATCATTCTCTGCGGGGTTCCATGTGGATCCACCACGGTATGTCTGGGGTGGCTCATCTCTTGCCAGGATGTCAGCTATCTGCCTGCAGTTTGCTGACAGGGTTGGATGGGCCACAGCTCTCTCGCTGAATTCTGAAAGATACAAACAGAATCTCCATTTGAGAGTGAGATAAGTATAGGTTAACTGAGATACACATTTCTTAATTAGCTAGATCCTATTTTTAGTAGCCTCTCCATCAATCGCTCGCATAGTGCATCTTTCCTTGGGAGCCTAAGAGTCCGGCTTCCAATGCATATCGCCCTAAGTCCCCAGTTCCAGTCAAGGGCTCCCCCTCACTAAGTGGAATATTTGGCCAAATTTAAAAACTGTTGATTGCCTCCCCCAGGCTTTGGCTCCTCTATTACACAAGTGCTCTTTTCTTGGTTCGCTGTTCTCTCCCAGTAGGGAGTGTGTACATCCTACTCATGGCAGCAGACTGTGTTTCATGCCAGTGGCCTCTGTTTGTTCCAGCTGTCATTGACCAGCTTCCCCTAGCAGCTTATGCAGTACCTTCTAGCAGTGCACTTACTACCATCTGGGGGCTGGTTACCATTCTGAACCTCACAGGGTCTCTAGATGCTGATAGATGGCTTTCTGTGGTTTCTTCAGCAACAGGATCTTACCTCAGGCCTGGGGTGGGCCTTCAAGAGCTTTGACAGAATCCTGTCTTTTTTTTTTTTTTGGAATCTCATGGGTCACTTTGGTCAACAGCTCAGTGAGGGAAGGAGCCAATGACTGGGACAAGGAGTTGCCAGACTGATAAATTTTTCACAGACTTAGACTCGCTCCCCTTGTATTCATGGCCCCTCTTGCCCACTACTTACTCAATAGATTACAGTATGCTCCTGAGGATTTTACGATTTTTGAACCCATTTTGGTTTAGCTTCATGCTTAAGTCATTCCCCTCCCCCCATCCCTTACCCCTCATTCATTTTTTGATTTAAAAATTATTCATGCACTCTAAAAATATTTTATTTATTTATTTGAGAGAGAGAAAGAGAGAGAGAGAAAGAGAGAGAGAGGGAGAGAATGGGCACTCCAGGGCTTCCAGCCATTGAAAACGAACTCCACACACATGCGCCACCTTGTGCATCAGGCTTTAGTTGGGTACTGGGGAACCGAACTCAGATCCTTTTGCTTTACAGGCAGGTTTCTTAATCACTGAGTCACCTCTCGAGCCCAATTTTTATTTTTTTTATTTTTTGGTTTTTCTAGGTAGGGTCTCGCTCTAGTCTTGGCTGACCAGGAATTCACTATGTAGTCTCAGGGTGGCCTTGAACTCATGGCAATCCTCCTACCTCCTCCTCCCAAGTGCTGGGATTAAAGGCGTATGCCACCCACCATGCTTTTGAGCCCAATCTTTCATTATTTGATCATTAAGAAAACTTTACTGTTGCAAATTTTTGCCTCACCCCCACATTCAGTTACAGGATCTCATATGTGTTTATAACCCACATTATTAAAAAAAACAGTCATCATTTGAGATTTAAAAAAATGAAACCATCTCTTGTGATGTGAAACAAACCAATAGTTTTATTTTGATTTGTGCTAGAACTTCTGTTTGTTTGCCATAGATTTCTTTTGAATTTGGTCATTAGTTTTATGGAAACAACAGTACCCTCTAAATGCCACAAATCTGACCAAATGTGAGCATATATTTTCTGGTAACATTTCCATAAGTTTTATTATTATTACTACTTTTGATTTCCTGCTATAATAAAGAATATGATTGGATTTTTTGCCATCCTAACTTTATAAATTTTTAGAAAACTGGATATCTCTACATCTAGTCAATGATAATTTAGGAGTATAATTCCGGCTGTGATGGCAGGTGCTACCTTCTTCCATTTAGGAACAAGCTCAATATGCCAATGTGGATTTGCTGTTGCTGTAACGTCATGAACACCCTAAATCACTCCAGCCTGAAATTGACTTCATTATAAAGAAATTCTGTTCTCCTCACAGTTCATAGCAGTTGTGTAATTCTCGGTGCTTTGTTGGTAGACTTAGAGGGGGAGACATGCCTGCTAAAAGCAGAGTGAGATTCCCATAGTGTATCATACCACACACTAGAAGAATAAACTGCTTCATTTAACGGAAATGAAAATCCCAAGCTTCCTGAGTTCATCATAGTAAAAGTTATAATGGTACTTCTTCTAACAAAACCCTAGAAAATGCATCATTTCACGGGTTTGTCTTTAGTAAAAACAAATTAAATGGAGCTGAGTTAGTAAACCACATTAGTACTCCTGAAAACTTTTTAATGCTACTGAATTCTAGCATTCTATCATTGAGTATTTTAATTGAGAACATTTTTTTTGAAATTTTAAATATAGTTTTATAAAATGCTCTGTTTTGGGGTGCATTGGATGGTGCTTTAAGTTTTAGTGTATGTACTTTTATAATTTTCCATTATTGTAGAATTCTTTTGTGTGTGTGCATGTGAAGTACTTATTCATGGTGGAGGTGATGGTGGTGTGGTGTGTGTGTGTGTGCGTGTGTGTGTGTGTGTGTGTGTGTGTGTGTGTGCGTGTGTGCAGGTAGGTAGGTAGTATTTATGCATGGTGGTGTGTTGTGTTTGTGTGCGTGCATGTGAAGTATTTATTCATGTTGTTGTTGTTGTTGGTGGTGGTGGTGTGCGCGTGTGTAGGTACGAAGATAACATTTAGGGGTATGTGTGCCTGTGTGTGTAACATTTATGCATGGTGGTGTATGTGATGTCTGTGCAGATGTGTGCACCTTGTATGTGCACATATGTAAGCCACAGGGGTGTCAAATGTCCTCTCCTCCCTCACTGCATATGTCTATTTCCCTGAGATGGAGGCTCTCTCTCAACCTGGGGCTGCAGGCTGGGGTTTTGTGAGTCACATTGATTCTCCAGTCCCTGCTCCCTATGGCACTGGGGTTACAGGTCTCACCCAGCTGTTCACAGAGGTGCTGAGGAATTGAACTCAGAACTCTACTGACCTCTAGACCCTCTCAGACCCTTGTGCATTTGTAGCAATTGATCTTACTTGCTGCGCCGTAGACTATAACTATAAACATCTTATTAACAAACAATTTCATAGTCATGACTATGCTCTTAGACTAATTCCAGATGTGTCCTAACTGAATCAGTTCAGGAATTTTCTTTATGGTTCCCTAGAGATGGCATTACTCAGCTTTTCAAAAGCTCAGTATTTATGGCCTCACGTGTACTGTGGAGTATGTTGGCACATTTTTACTAGGGTCAAAATAATCAGTCTAGCACTTACTATCTAAATTTATCTTTATTGCAAAGTTACATATGTAGTCATAAAACCAAATACTAAAATACTTATCCATTTGCAATCCTGAACTCATAATGATTCTAGGAAAATATGCCTATGCTATTTTTGACAAAACACTTGTTTCCTGCTTTGGGGAGACATTCTGGACCTAACTCATGACTCTTCCCGTATCTCCTATTTACTGATAGACAGACAAATAGATGATAGACAGACAGACAGACACCCAGGCAATAGTCACCTACCATGATATATGGTAGACATTTTTAAGAGTATAATAAAGATACAGTGATGTCTGTTTGTCTTAAAGATAATCTCTTAAGTGAAAAACTTTGAAGTGAAAAAAATCAGAACTTTTAAACTCAGTTTTCCTTTTTATGTCATTAATAACTTCAGTATGGTACTGATAATTATATTTTAATACATCATATTTTGGTGTGCTTTACTTGATATTTATTACCCTTTATTTTGTTATAATTTTATTAAAATTAACTAGGACTAAGTGTTTATCAACTATTTCAGCCATAATAATGAGGTTTTTGTAAGTCTATACAGTCTGGAGACCTTTTCTCTCCTTGTTTTATTTTTTTGTTGTTTGCTTTTCAAAAGTGTTAATAAATATAGGTTTAAAGGTCTAGGAAGATATGTAAAATAAGCAAGTACAATTAAAAACTGAGTCTTTGGTAATTAAATATGTTGGGATGGAACATTGAATTAACAGAGTTTGGTGAAACACTTAGAGAAATTGGCTGTAAGAAGTACCAGAAATATTCTTGATCCTATAATTTAGAAAATAATAGTAATTTTAATTACCAATAAGCATTAAGTCATTGTGGTTATTAATTACTTTTGGAAGCATATCTTCAAATATTATTGCAAGATCATATTCTGCCAAAATAAATTGTGAATTTCAATTAATTATTTTATACTATTCTCTCTAATCAATACTTTGTCATGATCTCAAAATGCACCCTAACTACTATTTCAATACCTAATAACCATTTCAAAACTCTAACAATTACGTTCTCATTGCTGGGACAAAACAACCAACCAGAAGCAGTTTATGGAGGGACAGGGCTGTGTTTACCTTACAGTTATTGGTGGTGGTTGTTTGGTTTTTGAGGTAGGGTCTTACTGGATTCAAAGCAGTTTCCACCTCTCCTAGGCTCCATCCGCTGGGGATTAAATACGAGGTTTAATCATAAACCCATGAGGCAAGGGGGAGATTTTATACTTACACAACCATATTCTGCCTCTGGCCTCCATGGATTCATGGTTATCCCATGATGCAAAATGCATCAAATCCAACTCTCAGGTCTGCAGAATCTTGACTAGTTCCAACACTATTCACAAGTCCCAAGTTCAAAGTCTCATGTGAGCCTCAAAAAAATTGTTTACTGTGAAAGTTGTAAAATCCTAACCCAAGTGATAAACTTTCTGCACATAATGAAGTAAACATCTGCAGATCAGAAAAGAGAAATGGGGGCAGAGCAACGAAATGAGACCAGTGCAACACCAGAAACCAGGAGCAAACGTGAAATTCCCAAGCATCTGGGATCAGGAGCAGTTGTCTGGGCTCCCAAGGGCTGGGCTACCCCTTCCAGCTGTGCTCTTCACCTGGCCAGGGTCCACTCCTATCCTTGCTGCTTGTCCCACAGCGCTGACATCCCCAACCCTGGAGCATCGCTGCCTCTTTGGGTGCATCTTCCTGCCTCACGCAGTGGCCTCAGAGGGCCTCATACTGCCCAGCTTCAAAGGCTTCCCAGAACTCTCCGTTGACCTGTTTTCCTTCTTCAATGCATCTAAAACAAATATTAAGTGTGACTGCAGGTTTTTTTTTTCCAGGTGGGATGAAGCCCAACCTTGATGAGCAAGAAGTCATTCAGCATTCTTCCATCAGGCTCCATCCCAGAGTTTTAATGGACTAGGTTTCAGCCTCATGGCACCTTCTCAATGTTCTCAATGTGGACCACCCAGACCATCCTCAAACTAGCCTTCTTGGCCAAACGCCACAGTCCATTAGTGGTAAATTCAACTTCGATCAAGTGCTCAGGCCGTGGTCAGAATCTAGCCGGCTTTTCGGTCAGAACCTTATGGAAAGTGCTTCCATCCCACATCCTGATCAAATCCTTTATTCTCAACTCTGAAAGCTCATAAACTGAGGCCCCAAAGTCCACATTTCTTTCTGTATTTTTGTCTTTCAAAATGGGTATTAAGTTCTGGTTATACTACTGTAAGACTATTCTATTCCAAAGTTCCAAGCCTTCCATGTTCCTCCTGGAAAACAGCCCCCCAAATTAAAAACCACATGATCAGATTTATGACAGCAATGACGAACTCCTTGGTATCATTTATTTATTATCTATCTATCTATCTATCTATCTATCTATCTATCTATCATCTATCTGTTTATTTGCAGCAGCTGTTATCTTTCTGTTGCTTTGGAACAAAGCCTCAAGCAGGAGCACCTTATGACAAAGGTAAATTGATGTCCACCATACAGCTTTAGGGAAAGCATTTTGGGAGCCTGAATTGTGTTATATAACTACAGCAACAGGGAAAAGCAGAGACAAAGTTATCAAAATGCTTCAAGTGAGCCTGGGTTATGACACTCTAAGCCCCTACCCCAGCAACAGGCTTTATATGTTTGATAAAGATATCAATAGTTGAACATTTGTAGTTATTGGTATTAAAATAAGTCATATATACAAAGCCTTCCAAAATATCACAAGTGCAAAGCAAACATACAATAAGTCAACAACTTGCTATTAACATTATTGATGCTTATTATTTCTTTTCAATATTCAAGTATATCTAAGTCTGTCCTTTAAAAATATTTTCCAAAGAAAATTATAATTTTAATTCTAAGTGTTTGAGAGTAGAGATGCCAAATTATGTCCAATGTGCTCTGTCTTCAGTTTTCTTCTTTCCTTGGTAAAGGGTTCTCATCAAATGAATGGATTGAATTTCAATGTGCATTAAGACTTTGGAAACAAGAGAAAAGCAGAAAAAAAACCCAAGCAATTGGATTGACTGGATAGTGGTATTTGTCTTTCCTGGTAAAAAGGCTTTTTATTCAGTGAACACGAGAGCTTAATTACAGCACTATCAGTAATGACTTATGCCTCTTGAAGATTACCTAACCACCAGAGCTTGCATTTCCAAGAAAACTAATAAAAGCAGTGATGAAATTATATTCTGTGTAACATTTACTCTGCTCTAGGTTTTAGCATACATGAAATGAACATGCTATCTATTGTTCACTCCTATAAACAGTCATAACTTATCATTTGTTTATGCTTTCAACCCACTTATCATTTGTTTATGTTTTCAACTTCAGGAAGGAACTCATGGTAGGGAAGATAAAAATTCCCCAGAGGCCACATTCCAGAAGACCGAGGAAACAAAATCCAGATGCATTAGTTTAAAAAAATCAGATATTCATATATATGTACACATACATAAATATGTATATATATATATATATAATCTTTAAAAAATCAGTGTGATAGTTGCTGGAGGCTTAGAAGTCTTCTGCTAGAGTTATAATTTAAACTTGCATCTTAAACCTAAGAAAGAGTCAGAGATTCAGGCATTTAGAGTTGTTCTCTATGATTTCACACTATGAATACATATCTGCCTTTGGGAAAATCTATTAGTAGAGTAATTTAGTTTCAAATCATCATATTTTTTCAGCTTCATGATTGTGAATCTGAAAAATACAAATACATTATTTCTTCATAAGAAATCCACCTATGCACTAGCCCAGCTTTATGACGGTATGTGATTGGGCTGAGAATTTTACATTTTGCTGTTCTGTGCTCCATATCATCTGAACAAGTGTTTGACTTCTTATCTCAGATATACAGACAGGAGCCTAGGAGTTCCTCATTCTATATTCTGGGGAGACTTACTGATTGAGGCAAAACAGAAGCCAGGGAAAGGAACATAAAAATAGTGATAAACCCTGGGCACTTCACGTCACATAGGATACCTTTATAAAATCTGATAGCTAGGCTGCCCTTTAGATCAAATAAATTGTAATTTTTATAGGGCCACCCTCACAGTCCAGATGTTAATGTTTTCATAGGCGATTTTAATGTGTAGCTCAGATGCACAACTGTTTTCTAGTCTTGAGTCTCCTCCAAAGTTTTTTTTAAAAATATTTTATTTATTCATTTTCAAGCAGAGAGAGAGAGAGAGAGAGAGAGAGAGAGAGAGAGAGAGAGAGAGAGAGAGAGAGCAGGGCCACCACCTTGTGGGTCTGGCTTATGTGGGTCCTGGGGAAGTGAACCCAGGGCCTTAGGCACTGGAGACAAGTGCCTTACCGCTGAGCCATCTCTCCAGCCCTCCTCCAAAGTTTTATTACAGATTTTTATAATCCCACTAAATGCTACTGTCTATGTGGCATGGCAGAACATTACAGAGGATTTATGAATACCTTTTATAGGTAAATTCTTTGTATCTCGAAGATGATTAAAATAGCCAAGAAAATGTAAGCAATGCAAATTTAGTCAACTGATGAATAAACAAAACAGGATATAGACAGAGACTAGCATTTGCCAATAATCAAGAAAGTACTGATATATGTCACAATACGCAGGGACCTTCAAGCCATTATGGTAGCAGTGGTTTCCTTTTCAGTGCTTGGACAAAACACCTGACCAGAAGCCTAGGTGGGGAAAGGTGTGATTTCAGCTTACAGTCGTGAGCGGGTTCACCAAGGCAGGGAAGGCATGAAGCAACAGAAGCTGAGCTTCACATCTTGGCACAAAAGCCACAAGAGAAAGCGAAGGCTGAGCAGCCAGTGGCCTGAACTCGAAATCCTCAAGATGAGCCCCTCTGACACACCTCCTCCAGATCAAGCTCCATGTTCCAAAGGTTCCGCCTGCTGGGAATTGCATAGGAGGCTTACTCCCAAACACACTATGGGGGACATTTCACATTAAAACCCTACATTCCTGAAGGGAACTAATGACTAAAGGACATATGCTGTATTACCTCATTCATAGTAAATCCCCACAAAAGGAAAATCTTTAAGGATAAACTAATTCCCATTAAAACCCTACATTCCTGAAGGAAACTAATGACTAAGGGACATATTCTATGTTATCTCATTCAAGTAAATCCCCACAAAAGGGAAATCTTAAAGGATAAACTAGTTTGTGTTCCCCTAGTGTTATACATGGAAAGTTAATGTAAAGGGTTGTAGGTGTTAATAATCATTTTGGATAATAAAATGATCTAAAAGTAGATTTTTTAAAGGTATGGTCTCACTCTAGCCAAGGCTTACCAGGAATTCGCTATGTAGTCTCAGTGTGGTATTTAATTAACATTTAACTAAAAGGAACACAAATTTTTGTTCTATAGAAATATCCTATGTGGGGGCTGGAGAGATGGCTCAGAGGTTAAGGCACTTGCCTCCAGTGCCTAAGGCCCCGGGTTCAATTCACCAGGACCCACATAAGCCAGACCCACAGGTGGTGGCCCTGGTGTTCTCTCTCTCTCTCTCTCTCTCTCTCTCTCTCTCTCTCTCTCTCTCTCTCTGCTTGAAAATGAATAAATAAAATATATTTTTAAAAAGCTGTATTGGAAAACAGCCCTTTTTAAAAATCCAGATATAGAAGGGTTCTGTATACAAGATCAACATATGAAACACCTTGTTCATACAAACACAAGAAAATGTTAACTGTCACTAAAATAATCATAATATCAGTTCATCAACCGCTATCAGTAAGAGCAAAAAAGCAAGTCAAGAGATGGGATGACATAGTTTTAGCATAACCACAAGGAAGACTATGATATATAAGAAATTCCTATGGCTGGAGAGATGGCTCAGCAGTTAAGGCACTTGCCTCCAGTGCCTAAGGCCCCGGGTTCAATTCCCCAGGACCCACATAGGCCAGACCCACAAGGTGTGACCCTGGTGCTCTCTCTCTTTCTCTCACTCTCTGTATCTCTCTGCTAGAAAATTAATAAATAAAATATTAAATAAAGAAAGTTCAGTGGTTATTTTTTTTAAAAAAATATCCTATGTGGCTGAGTACATGTGTGAGAGAGAAAAATACTGTGTGTGTGTGTGTGTGTGTGTGTGTGTGTGTGTGTGTGTGTGTGTGTGTTGGGACAGATTACAATAGGGACTAATCACAGGGAGACAAGTTAAGCCTAAAGCATTAGTGGAAGTCAGTGAATCCCTGTTACAGCTTTCACTCCAATAAAAGACGATAAAATACTACAAATATTATTGAATTATATGTGCTCAATGAGGTAACACAATGTTTCATAATGCAGAATACGGTTCACATTCAGGTTTGAGTACTATTTAACTATTAAATAGTTTGAATTAGTAATAATTGTAAAGCAAAAGAAAATCACGTTATTGTTACTATTGTCATTTTCAGAGTAATTTAGAGACTGTTTTTAGGCGCATGTATTATTAATTGCCATTTCATCCTAATCAGCATACACAGTATAAAAAGAATAAAGCGA